>SCDS01001395.1:0-11391 GCA_004149465.1 Drosophila nigromelanica | reverse complement strand
ATCGAAGTTGTCGCCCACATCGCACAGCACCCGGCCGAAGTTCGCCTGCTTGATCTGGACGAGCTGCTCGGGCAGAAAGACGCCCGGATTCTCGTAGTAGAAGCGATCGCCGTCGCGCAGCCGTCGGAACTGCTCCACGAGCAGGCACTGGAACAGCGGACCCACCTTGCCGCCCTCGACCTGATCCTCCAGAATGCCGCCCAGCCAGACATCGATGTTATCCGGATGGCCATAGAGTTCACGCATCTTCTGCCTAATATCCGCATTGGTTATCTCCCCGGCCAGATCCTCAAAGTCCTCCGCCACGGTCAGATTACAGAACTTCCTGTAGACATTGTAGCCGGGTATGCCGTGATCCCGTCCACGCTGTATGTTAATCGCGGCCAGGTCAAGGGCCACAGCGTGCGCCGTCTGGAACAGTTTCTCGGTGAGTTCCGTGTTCAGATTCTGATCGGGTTTCTTCAGCTTGGCGGGCACAGCGAGCATGCCGCGCAACAGCGGATCCACGCCGCCCTCGTACGCCAGCCGCCAGGGCGCAAAGAAGGCCTTGTGCAGCTGGAGATGACCCTGCGGTATGGGCAGGAAGCTGCTATTCAGCCGATGCAATATGGGATTGATGATGGTGTGGCCAAAGCGCAGAGCAGCCGTCGCGAATTCATTGGCAATGCTGGGATTTATCTGGGGATCGTAGCCACGGTACTCGCCCAACAGCGCCATTCCGCTCTCGCCGATGATCAGTGGCAGCCACTGCTTGAACGTGATGTGCTGCATCTGGGCGCCGACAATTTTGCGCGCCTCCTGGTACAGGGTGTCGCCATCCCAGTGGGGATTGATGTTCCGCAGCTGGCTGGCGATGCGATTGTGTTCGCGCATCCAGATGGTGTGCATGGCCAGGAGACCCACCTGCTCGTTGACGCGTATGTCGCCGGAGACGAAACAGTTCATCTGGTTCTCGTCCAGGTTGCGGCGACAGTCCATGCCGTCCTGGGGCGCGGCAAAGGGCAGCATGTCCTTCTGGTTGGGAAAGTGAACGCCGACACGGAGCAGACCCTCATCGGAGCTGAGATTGCGCAGCTCCTGGGCGAACGGGGTGCTGTAGCCGTACACCTGGGAGGCATCAATATACGAGGTCAGCTGGTTGATCTGCTCGCGATGCTGGACGCTGTCGAAGAAGAGCGAGGTCATGCCCGATCCGCAGATGGCGCTGGAGCGCACCACATCGATGCAGCGACGGTTCTTGATGCGCGGATCGTTTGGCGGCACCTCGATGGGATAGCAGGGCGGCGCCATCTCACACGATTTCTTGCAATCGATGCCGTCCCAGCTCTCGGAGCTGACCGACGGTATCGCATGGTCCAGATCATGGTCCAGGAACTGGCCCCACTGCATCACCATGTGCGTGATGCGGGCATCCGGCGTGATATCCTTGGTGGCCACCAGCGAGGTGGACACCAGGCGGGCACTCGGCTTCGGATGACCCGTATACATCAGTCCCTTCGTCCAGCCGACGGGCATGCTGAAGCCGTTCTCATAGATGGGCGGCGCCAGGCGCCTGAACGCGGTCAGCGAGGCGCCCCAAGTGGGATGCATCAGATTGTTGCAGGTGCCCTCAATGCTGCGATATCGCGAATGGAAGCACATGTCCGTGCAGTTGGGCATCTGGCGATGCTCCATGCAGCCGGACAGTTCCGCCACCAGATGCAGATGCTCCCGCGACAGCAGATCCCGAAACTCGTACCGTTCGCTCGGCATGGTCAGATTATCGCCGCGCTGCACATGCTTCCTGATGTTCACCAGGGTGCGCTCGTAAATTTCGGCGGCACGGGCCAGCTGCCTGGCCTGGCCCGTGGGAAACCGAAAGACGCGCAACATTTCGGCAAAGTTGGGTGGCGCTTTGGCCGACCGATTGGAGAAGAGCATGTCCAGGGTATTATTGATGGCCACATCGATTTCCATGGCCGCCTCGGCGAAGGCGATGCGCACATAACGATCGCCAGGCGCCAGATCCACGTTGTTTCTACAAAAAGAGAGAGGGAGAATTTCAAAAACCAAAATTATCATCACAATATCATAATTGATGTTGAGTGGGAAACTTTGATAGCTTCAGGCAAGTAATTAATATAAAAAAAAATTAAGACACCCCTCACTTTTAATTGCGATTAATATCTCCAAGCGTCAGAGGTTCCCTAAAACGTCGTTGTCTAATAAAAAGACCGAACTAAACTTTTATTTTTTATTTTGAAATTCAGCTGGCCGGCGGCAGTCGCTGACTTGGCAACGAGCAGAATTATGCCACAATTTTTTTTTGTTTGTGGTTTTTAGTTATTGTTGTTGTTGTTGTTGTTGTTGCAACAAGGAAAATCCGCGCCAAGCTCTGGGCTCCGGGCAACAACAACGAGCGGCATTAACAACAATTCATGCCTCGCATTCTCCGTGGCGTTGGCCGTTAAAGGAATTTCCCTTTGGAAACTTTGCGCTGTGTAAACTTCGCCATTGTCGACGGTGGCTGTGGGTAGTAGGTAATAACTTAACGACCATAATACACCCTGTTGCACCACAGCAGCCACTGCTCACTGCTTACCACTATCAACTATCGCGCTTGCTGCAGCTAAATGGCAACCACTGCCAGCCAACTACATACATATTTTCTGCTCACCCGCCTCTTTTGTTGGCCATGTTCCTGCGCCAGTTTGTGGCTGCGCTTTTTCTCGCATGCCGGTGCGTTTGTAAATACCCTAACAGAGTGTTCAAGCTGGTCCACTGAATTTGTCATGCAGTTGGTTCAGGCTGGCATATGTGTGGATATGTAAGTGGAAATCAAACTTGTGATGAGAGCGAATTAACTTTTATTTTTTTAGTGTGACCAGGATTTCATTTAAGTAACTCTAAGAGCGGAACCAGTGCTGCCCATTTAGCATAGTTATAACTTTGAGCAACTTCATATTCAAGCAGATGTCTGTGCTGACAACCTTATTATTTGTACCCAAGTGTTATTTGAAAGCCAGTGTTGCCTATTTAATATTTAGTATAATATATATTTATATATATTTAATATATATATTACATATTTATTTAAATTTAATTCTAACCTTAAAATTGGCCTGCACACATATTTAACACAAGCAAACACCAGTGCTGCCCATTTCACTATTTTCAAACTTGATATTGTATGCTGACAAAAGCTGACTGATGAGAACAAATGACGTGGCTTGTTTTAGTTTTTTTGTGGCTATTTTAGCTGCTTGGCAGCACTGGCTTTCAAGTAAAATAAAGTTTCTCTATAATAAAACTGAGAATAATAATACAAAAGCTAACAATTTATGCATTTGAATTGTAGAGTATATGCATATGTCTTTATTTCTGCTAATCTGGCGTGCATTTGTTTGTCTTGCCTTGGCTTTGCGCCCAGTGTTTGTGTGTGCCACATGCTGTGGCAATGGCAACGTATTTCCGCCAACTTCACCTACTGCGTCTCCAGCAGCCCTCAGCAGCCAGTAACAGGATAAGCTTTTGTTTTACGCCAGCATTACCCACAACTTAGGCGGATTTCACTAGCCATAGTTGTCGTTGTTGTTGTTGTTGTTGCTTTCGTAATTGTTGTTTTTGCTTGCAGGCTTTCAGCGGTTTTCGCTCACTTTTTGTTGTTGGCTTGAGGGACGTCACCACCCCTCCCTCCCCCCACCCCTTCCCCACAATTCCGGTAGCCATGCTTGGTCTGTGACTCAGCATAGTTTTTCACTTTTAACGTTTTGCTTTTTCTGTTTTATTTTTTTTTTTCGTTTTCTTATTTTTTTTCAATTTTGCTGGCTTTCTTTGCTGCGGTCTAGTGACTGAGGCTGGCACAGCGTAATGAGTAAAGTTTCTAATGCTGGTGGCGCAACAACGTAACGCAGCCGCCCCCCGCCCACAAGCAGCAGTCTGAACTAAATGATGCGTACACACACACACACACACACACACACACACACACACACACACTTATCTAGAGGGAAGCAGGTCATATGGAAGCCGGAAGATTGCTTTAGCTGCTGCTGCTGCTGCTGCATTATGCATTTAAAAATTGCTGCGTAAGCAACGCCTTTTCTTGCCTTCTTTCGGTTCGGTTTGGTTCGGTTGAGTTTCGGTTCTGTTGGAAGATTTGTGGGCTCGCTTTGGTTTACCGTTTGTGCGGCTTTTTGCTTTATCATTGCCGGGTCCCAAAATTGATTTACGGCCGCATACACGTTGCAGCGATCCCCGCCCCCTTTCCCCTCGATTCACACACACGTTTCGTCTTGAAAGCACGAAAGCACACACAAAACTAGCCCAAAAAGCATCAGTCGAAAGAAAACAGGTTCCAGTCCCATGAACAACTTGTCAACTCAATTTCAATTTGGGCAATTTGGACAACTTGTGCGGTTGTCTCATCCCATAAGAACTGCTGTTAAGAGTGTGTGTGTGTGCGAGTGTGTGTGTGTGTGTGTGTGTTTATCACGTTTCTTGTCCTGTGTTGGCACGTTCTCCAAGGCTGCCAACTGGTGAAGCAACTTTTGTGCTTTCGTCGCCGCTTTTTGATGTCTTTTAGTGCATATTTTATATGCAGTTTAGTCAGCGGCACAGTGGGGCAAAACTATGCGAACATGTGTGTGTGTGTGTGTTGGGTGGCAAGAAAGTTCATCAATAGTTGATTTACCTGAAGACAACACTTTAATCTCGGCAAGTTATTTTGAGCCTCTAAATATAGTATGAGCCTTAAGGACTAGAAAACCCAATGTTATAAAATATTAATTAATAATTATATGTTGCCTTTTTGTCTTAAGAAGTTAAGTTAAGTTAAGAAAACTTGAATTTAAATTATTTATTACACGATTTAGATAAACTAGATTATTTTTACCTTTAAAGTTCTTTACGACATTTTATTGTTTCTTAGCTTTTGATTGCAATATTTTGACTAGTTTTTTTTGACTATCCCTAAACTTTATATCCAGTGTGCAATAGTTTAGTGCTGCAACAGTTTGTTCTATCGAATTAAACGGACTGCACAGTGGTACAAAAACTTAACACAATTTAAGCACACACAAAAGGCATAAATTCAAATAAAAAAACCTGTAAATTTGCATTTGAATGAAAAAGGAATTAAGCTCGAAGCACAGTATATGATGGCAAGTACCGTTATATTGTGGTTTCCATGGATTATTTATACTCGTTCATGAAATGAAAAACTATCCATCTTGCTAATAAACATGCAATTTGGGATATATACTCGTGATAACCCTTGCCACATAAAGTTATAAAATATTTTTAAAAATTTAAAATTAAAATATATATCTCTCCCTCAGTTTTAAAGCTAGACACACCAAATTGTGCACATAGATACCTTATGATCTCTTGTATAAATAAAAAAAAATATTTAACACGCCCACTTGGAGGTAGCCAATTTGCAAAGATTTGGTAAATATATTTCTAATCACCCAAGAAATTTCAAATTAGCGAAATTAGTTATGAAAAATAATAATTTAGACGGTCTTCGGCTGTCTTAAGCATTTATGATAGTCGGTTATACCCGATGCAACGTTCTTGTTCTTTTCATTTTTTTTTTTTTTGGCGGCGTCATCAAACAGTTTTTAATTAATTAAGCAAGTTTTCGGGCTGCTCTTAAATGCGTTTTTAAGTTCGCCTTCTTTTGAGTGCTTCGAGACTGGCGCCAAAGTAGTTGCCTTTTGAGCGAAACTTGGCGCTTTTTGATTTTGATGGCGTTTTAAGCGGCTGACGGGGCAAGTTTTCGGTAGCCAGAAGTCGCTCAGCCCACTCACCTGATGGTAACCAGCGCTGAGGCGGTGGCTCTGCCAAATTTGTTCTTTAACTGGCACTCGTAGCGACCGCCGTCCAAAATGGTCACATTCTTGACAAACAAACTGCCGGCGCCGCTGATTTGATATTTGTCAGTCAATTGAACGTTGGGATCGATAAGGCGTCCATCGCGACGCCAGACAATCTGTGAGCCAAAAGAAACGAAGTCGTCAACAAGTGGCCAACAAATAGATTGCAATTTTTAGTTTTTGTGATTTTGATTTGTTTTTTTTTTTGGTATTTGTGTTTGTGAACTTACCTGCATTCCGTCTTCGTGGTGCTCCGCCTGGCAGGGCAGCTCAATGGTGGTGCCCGTAATGGCCACCAAATTGCTGGGCTCGATGGCCAAGCGCGGCGGTGACTGCGAGTGCTCCACTTTAATCGTTGCCTCCGCGCTCACCTCGCCGTTCTCATTGCTCGCCGTGCAGCGATAGACGCCTAAACGTGCACGTCAAATGTTAGAAATGAAGAGGGGCGTGGCAGGTCGGGGGGGGTTGAGTGTGAGTGTGAGTGTGAGTGTGAGTGAGTGTTTTGGCCCACTTACCTGCATGCTGCTCTTTGGCAACGCTAACCACCAGCTCCGTGTTCTCGTTCTCCAACAGCAGCTCGGGGCTGGCGCCGCTGACTAGTGGCTCTCCATTGAATTGCCAGGCGATGCTCGGCAGCGGATTGCCATCGGCATCGCATTCCAGCACAAAGGCTTTGCCCAGTTTGATTGTTTGGTTTTGTGGGGCCATTAAAATTTCGGGCAAATCTGCAACGAGATGCAACGAGGCGTATTGACTGATTTGCAGCAATTGCTCCCGCTCCAAATGGCAGCAGCGGCAGCAGCAGCAGCAGCAACGAGAAAAAAAAATACGAAAAACAGCAGCCGGCGGTCAGTTTTCTATGCGTTCTTTGTTGTTGCGTTCTTTCTCTTGGCCCCGTGTCCCCAAGGCTGGCAAACATATTTTTCATAGCATACTTTTTGGCGCTGCCGGTCGCCATTTTGTGTTTGCTATTTATTTGCGTGTGTGTGTGTGTGTGTTCGTTTGTGTGTGTGTGTTTTTTGTGCCGGGTTAATTATGCTGACCAAACGCAATGCTTGAACAGCAATGCCCACTGCCCACCCCGCCCAGCCCCGCCCCGCCCCGCTACGCCCCGTTTTTTTGAAGTGCGTGCCACATGCACATAATAATTTATAATTTTTGCACTTAATTTGCAAAATAAAGCGCGCACATTTTGCACTTCATTTTGTGCTGTGACCACAAATTATAATGAGCCATTGTGATTAAGGCGTTGACTGCACAGCATTTTCGCAGCACCACCCCTTCCCTCTCTCTCTATCTCTATCTCTATCTCCCTCTCTCCCTTTCTCTCTTGCTGCCTCTCTATTTGTTGCCATAAAAAGTACAGTCACGTCGCGGCGCTTGGCTAAGAAATTAAAGATATTAAAGCATAAAGTTTAAATACACTTGCACAGCTCGCTATTTATGGCTATGGACGATACGTGCTGGACGCATTGCGGTTCAATTTGGCTAAAACTCGGTATAATTGCTTTATACATGTTTTATATATGCCTTTTTTTATTGTATGTATGTAGATGTATTAATCGCATTTGCATTGTCTTGTCTATATATTTTATGTGAAACGCAACTGTTGGTTAGTTAATTCAGTCTTATTTTTAAAGTAATAATAAAATAACAATAAAAATAATTTTGTTTTAAATTTTAAGAATATTTAAAAAACAATTGAATACTGTTATGTCCAAAAATATGTAACAACCTATTTTTTATGACCAAAATGATTTAAATGTTAACTTTTATTTTATGAACAAATATTTTCTGTATTATTATTTTTTTTAATTGCTTATATTTGGAACTAACTAACTACACATATATTTATATATTTATATTTATAAGGAATCCCCATACATATGAGCTTACTTAGAATAAAATACTTTCCTCACTTTAAGTTTAACCAGAACAACAAGTTCAAATTAAATTTGATACAGCCCGTAAATTTAAATGAACACATCAAACGTAAAAAACCCTAACCGTATATAGAGCAGCCATATAATCTAAGCTATGTAGGGAATACCCATATCTATTTCAAAGACAAAAAAAAACGCTCTCTGAAACTCTATTTTTCCAACCAATTAATCTTGAGCTCTGTTGCATGCAATGGGCTGCAATAAAACTGCCTGCGTTCTGTATGTAAATGGAAGCTGAGTTAAATATGCCTCTGATCCAAAGGGGACGACAATAGCAACAACAACAACAACAACTGCATAACAAAGTTACAAAACGGACCATTGCGGCTTTATTAAAGCTGGCAACCCAATACAAATTAAATCGACTGCAAATTGCGTTAAACGCGACAGTTGTGACTGTGAAATGGAAACGTGGCAAGTGCTGCTGCTGCTGGCAGGAGCAACATTAATGGCGCCCAATCTGGACACATTACGGGGGAGGGTGGGGGGGTGTTACTCACCCTTGACTTCGATGCGGGCGGTTGCCTGCACGCTGCCCAGACGATTGTGCGCCTCGCAACGATACGTGCCCGCCGTCAACTGGCTGGGCTGGAGCAGGGCCAGGCTGCCGTTCGCCTGCAGCTGCAGCGTGGACGTGGACTGGGCGAGCTGGCGCCCATTGACGAACCATTGTATGTCTGGCTGCGGCCAGCCGATGGCGGCGCAATCGAGCAGCACGTGCCCGCTGCCGTGCAGTGCCACAATTTGGTCGTGCGGCTGCTGGGTGAAACGCGGCGGTGCTGGTGTCGCATCCGCATTTGAGTTCGCATCCCACACCTGATTACTGCCGTCCAGACTGCTGTCGGGGGTGTCGACCATCATGCGCACCGGCTGCGACTTGATCTCGCCCATCTCATTCCGGGCTATGCACTCGTAGATGCCAATGTCATTTGAGGTGGCCCCGTTGATGCGCAGCGAGCCGCTCGGCAGGACTTGCATGTGCGGCGCCAGCTCCACACCGATCTCGTTGGTGTTCTGCATCCAGATGAGGTCCGGCTTCGGCTGGCCAATCACCTCGCAGGCCATGTTCACGGTGTCGCCTTGATGCACAAAAGTATCCTGTGGACCAGCCAGCAATTGCGGCTTGACTGTGTGCAAGGTAAATAGAAATTAATATTATGCTTTTGATTACATTAGCTTAAATTGGATTCAATTTTTCATGAGTACGAAAGTATTTATTTAATTTGAAACTTGCATATACAAATTTTTTTATAAGAGTTCGTGTAGATTTTTTATGTGCTTTCAAAGCTTTTTTTGAATAGAAGATACATTAATAAAAAGCTGCTGCTAACTGTGTAACTTGCCAAAGAGCTTTAATGAGCTTTTAAAATTGCTTTTAAAAATTGTTTTTGCCATGAAAAGCTTTCATGTGCTTCTAAACTTGCTCTTTAATAATTAGAACGTTTTTTCAATTTTTCACTTGAATTGAAGAAGTTTTTTATCAGCTAACTTTCTTAATTAATGTGCATGTTTTTAGCATTCAAGGCTGTTATAAAAGCTTAACATTCTATAAAAGAAAAAAGAGGTTTGTCTTTTTTATGAACAAGGGTAGCCAAGCTTTTAGTTTGTCAAAAGGTTCAGTTAAATGATTTTTCCTTACTGTTTAATTTTTAAGTTGCATTGAAAACATGAACTTTATTAAAGCTTTGAAAGCGCATTAAGTTTGAAAAAGCTTGCACGCTTACTGCTTATATAAGAAGCATAATATGATTCTCTTGTACTCTGGGTACATTTAAATGTTTCGGTATTAATCTGCTGCTTAATCCCCATTTTCAGCTCGTGTCATCGCTGCCACTTACCGCAGTTGAAATACCGCTCGGTGAGCTCGCCAAAGCTGCGATGCAGCAGCGCCCGGGGCTGAGCACAGGTTAACGCTACGGTCGTCAGATGGCGCTCTGCATCCAGATGCCAGCGCCGCCAGAGCGAGTAGACACCGCAATTGCAATCAATCGGGTTGCCATCCAAACGCAAACGCTTCAGGCTGTGCAATTTGTTGAACATATCCAGCGGCAGGCTGGCCAGCTTGTTGTTCTGCAGGAAACTGCACGGAAAATCGTTACGAAAACACAGTTCGCAATGGAGAAAATGCAGAGTAAACTGTAAACTGTAAACTGTTAACTGAACTTACAGTCGATTCAAATGAGGCAGATTGTCGAAGAGACCGGCGGGCAGTTGCCAAATATCGTTGTCTTCCAGATAGCTAAGATTGCATAAAAAAAAAGTCGCCGTTTTTTAATTAAACTTGAACTCGATTTTAAATTGAAATTGCAAAAGTGTCTGTGTGTGTGTGAGGATTTGTATTTGTGTTTGTGTTACTCACAGCGCCTCCAATCTCGGCAATTGCTGAAAGATGCTGGCGGGTAAGCGGCTCAGGCGATTCTTGTTCAAATAGAGAAACCGCAATGCTGTCAAACCTTTGAAGGCATCCTCCTTCACATAAGCCAGCTCGTTGTCATTCAGAAAAAGCGTCGTCAGTTGGCCAAGTCCATTGAATGCATTGGTCGGCAGCTCCTCAAAGTGATTGAAGCGCAAATCTCTGCAAAATGACAGCCATGAGACAAAAGCAGAAACGTTTAGTTAAGGACACACTTGGCGAGAGACAGAGACAGAGTGAGAGTGAGAAAGAGAGAGAGAGAGAGAGTGAGAGAGAGAGAGAGAGAGATGGGGTTAGAGTGGAGATTGCATTGGTTCTTTAATGGCCATAATAGAGCTGAGTGTGGTTCGAGTGGGGTTGCATTCCACTTTTTGCAAATTCCATTTTGCCTGCCGCAATTTGCTGCAAGTTGTTCCGTGTGCGGACATGTGTCATGGTCAGCTATGCATGTGTGTGAGTGTATGTGTGTGTGTGTGGGTGTGTGGGTGTGTGTGTGTATTCACACCCATGCGTCTATGTAACTGGGTCTAACAATTGCCATATGCAATTAGTGCGTTACTTGAGCACACAATCAACAGTTAAGGGCGTGGCACAAATGCTGCAATCTCAAAAATATATTGAAAGAAATGTCCTTTCCTGTGTTGAGCAACAGCAGAAAATTGCGCATTGAAGAGAGTTTAAAAATACTTTGGAATTAAGATAACACTCGGCTTGAATTGAAATTGTATGTTCTGTGTATTTACCAAATATATTCAAGAGATTTTCTGATATATATCAAACACATGTGTTAGATGTAAAGTAAGAATTCATTGATTATAAGCATTTTGGAAAATAACATTTTGTGGGATTTTGTTAAAAATCATGCCAAAATTGATATCTCGGATTCATGGCTCTCATACTTCAAACTCCCATAACTTTGCCAAAAATCAACCGATTTTCATGTTTGATAGCATTTTAGTCATGATTTTTCTCGAGATTAATTGTGCATTTAAAATATATGCATTTCTGAAAATTAAATTTTTTTTGATTTTTGACAAAAAAAATCATGTACTCCCCCATTACTCATTTTCGAAAAAATTTTTTTTTCAAAATTTAAATTTTTGAATTTACACTTTTAATCGATTGTGGTTGTCATAAAAAGTATAAAAAACAACATTAAAAGTGATTTTGAGGGGTT
>SCDS01001394.1:0-11398 GCA_004149465.1 Drosophila nigromelanica | reverse complement strand
TGTTGATTTTTATACTAATTATGACTAACACAATCGATTAAAAACAAAAATTCGCAATTTTAAATTTTGAAAAAAAAATTTTTCGAAAATGAATAAGGGGGGAGTACATGATATTTTCACAAAAAAATGAAAAAAATCGTATTTTCAGAAATGCATACATTTTAAATACAGAACGAATCTAGATGACAAAACATGGTCAAAATGCCATCAAACGTGAAAATCGGTTTAGTTTTGACAAAGTTATGGAAGTTTAAAGTATGGGAGCTATGGATACGAGAACTTTACAAAATTCGATTCACTTCGTGAACGAGTAAAAAAACAAATGTTTCGCAGTCGCGAACATTAAATGCCCTTGCAGACTATGTATTAATACGAAAATATTGTTCTGATGCCGACTGTTCGGTTATAAGACAATATAGTGAACCGATCCAGGGCAGACAGACGGGAATTTGATTCATTTGTATAACAAAATTGTAAATGTTTGTATGATATTTATCTAATTAATATATATATATTTAAATGTTTGCTCAACTTCATTGGTATTACCCAATATTTACTTAAGCATATAATGGAACAAAATACCTAAGAATATAATTTGTACTTTTTATACTTATTGAAAACTATCTAAAACCACCCAAAAATGGTTCAGATAATAAACCGTATTGTAAGAGGTTTATTTATATAATTCAACCACTCGATTACGTAGTCTGAGCTCCAAACAGTCGTCATTCAGTTGCAAAAGGCCAAATGAGGCATGACAACGCTTCAAGTGTTTATGCAAATGCATTTTAACACCTTGCTGCACAAATATTTTCTAACTGCTCACAATAATATTGATAATTTGTATACATGCCACAGGGGGCGGGGACAGGGGAGGTCGGTGGTCGAGCGAGGCAGATGCAGGTGAAGATGCAATAACTACTTTCAATACACGTATGTGCATACATATGTGTGTATATATAAATGTAACTGTGCGGCAAACGTGAGGCGTAAATTAATTCTATTGAAGTCGCTTGCAGTTCCATGAAACGGAGACAACGATAACCAACGGATCGCAACTGAAGCTCTAAGCAAACACATCCATTGGCCGTGCAATGCGGGTAGCTTGGAAAAAAGTGTTGAATCTGTTGCTGCTGCTGTTGCTGCTGCTGTTGCTGATGCTGCTGCAGTTGGTGTTGGCTTAGCTTGGTGTATTTACTTGTTTGCTACTTGGATGACCGAGTCGTAGATATAGCCGGGCCAAGCTCATTATGCGATCGCGTTAAGCTGTGAAATATATTGTTTGTCTAGCCATAATAGGGGGGCCAACAGCAAAAACGGCAGCAGCTAAAGTTACGGGTCTCTAATCTCTGACTATTGACAAAAACTCAATACCAGTAGTTGTTGGCAGTTCGCATTGGCATTTATGAATTATGGAAATGGTAACTACGCTTAGGAGACGCCACTTCATGCTGGTCAGCTCCAGCCTCAGCCTCGGCCTCAGTCTCAGTCCTAGCATCAGCTTTGACTCGAACTCTTCGGGCGAACAAATGTTTTATTAATGAAACGTTGATCATCAGCTCCGTTTGTTTGGTGTGGGCAGCAGCGACGCTGGCGAGACTCTAAGCGAGACAAATTACCACATTTCAACACATACTCAAAACTGGCGCTGGCCCGGCCCCCTCTGCTGGGGATGTGTCCCAGACAGGGACTGGCACTGGGCCTGGGCCTGGGCCTGAACCTGGGTTCGAGCAGCGTCTGAGATTTCAACCAAGTGGCCCTTTTGGCGCCCATTGCAATTGTGTGGCATCAGTTGTTGTTGTATATACTTGTTTTCTGTTTTTTTGTTTTTAACTCTCGTTCGGTGGTCATTAATAAAAATGTTTTTGTTGCTTTGGGTTAACTCCCATAAGCCATAAGAAAAACAAACAAATGGACAGGCGATCGCTGGATAGTTGGCTGCCTGACTGGTGGGCCAGACTCACACACACACACATATATACACACACATATGGACAGACCCCTACTTTGGGTCAAATAAGCCAAGTCAGCGACGTGAGCATGAATCAACCTGTCAAAAGTCTCGTTAACGCCAACAGCACCGATTTTCGTTATTTGGCCTTCTTTTTTGACAGGGTCATAACGAACTAGCCATGAGCTACGTTGCTTTGAACTGATAGTCAAATGTAGAAAGAGAAGACTTTATTGAAATACATTTATAAAAAAAATATATATATGTATATACATACATATTTATTTTATTAGTGTATTGGATTATAATTACAAATCCTGTCTAAAAATCACTCATTTTCAGACTGGCTCTCCTACAATGAAAAAATGGAAATAAGTAAGAACGTTGCTGTCGGGTGTAACCGACTGCGCAATACTCATTCACAGCTTTAAACTGTCAAGACCTGCCGTTAATATTATTGTTATTATGGAGAAATTATCTATGTTTGTCATTTGTAGGGATGGAAGAGCGAGTGACCAAATTTTCCAGGTTCGTTCTTTAGAGGATCATCAGAAAACAGCCAAATTTGGTGACTCTAGCTCCAATATTGTGGGTATCCAAAAAATATGAGTGCGATATTTATAGGATATTTATATATTATATGTATATTATATTATGTATTCCAAGTTTAAAATTTTTAGCTTTAATATAATATACACTTTTCACTGAGTGATCGAGTGTAAAAACTCGCAAGACCTCTAAACGATGCCTGAAACCCTAAGGGGCTGCCAAAACCATTGTGCAGCCAAACAAGCAAACACAACAACAACAACAACAACCACCATAAAAAAAGTTGGGGGAAATTTTCATTAAATGCCACATTTGAGCAGCCAAAAACTGGCGCCAGGCGCAGCATCAGCAACCGCAGCAGCCGCATGGCAACATTCATGTCCATATAATCTGGACAACTGCAACGAGAGCACGAACAAATAAGCAGCAATTTTTTCATGTTGCGAGCAAATTTGGCTGGAATGCGGCGAACAGCGTTGTAGGCTGGGCAGAGCAGGCAGCAATGAAGTGCGCCGGCGCGCTGCTAAACGATCTTGCCACCGCCCGTCCACACCATGCCACACACACACACACACACACATACAGGCACACAGACGGCAGGGGAGTGAGGGAGTGAAAGGGAGGGGGCACGGCACACGCACGAACTACGAACTTCAAGCGGAGCCAGTTAGCCAGGGTCCACATTTGGGGTCTGGCTTTTGGGCCCTTCACTCGACTTGACTGCTGCTGGGTTAGCGGCAGCCGACTGGCGCTATCGTCGTCTGGCTTTCGGCCAAGTTATTGTTGTTGTTGCTGCCGTTGCTGCTGTTGCTGTTGTTCTTGTTGTTGCTGCTTCAACGGTGCCCACACCGAATTCAGAGGTGCAAATACGTTCAGACCAGTCTCCAATTTGTGCTGGGAAGTGATTATTCATGCGCCAAAGCTGTTTCCACAGTTGTTATGAGTTCGTGTTATGATACCCATTACTGAATTGGCAAAACACAAGTAGCTAATGCATATAAAGCAGCAGCTCCAAAGATAGAGGAAGCAATGGTTAACCCAGATAAAACTAAATTTTCAAATTTTTTTTCTATAGGTATTGCTGCCTTCAATATTATTAATATTGATTGTGTTTTAACAATTGTTTAGATCATCAA
The DNA here is from genome assembly GCA_004149465.1 of Drosophila nigromelanica. Classification (NCBI taxonomy): domain Eukaryota; kingdom Metazoa; phylum Arthropoda; class Insecta; order Diptera; family Drosophilidae; genus Drosophila; species Drosophila nigromelanica. Next base: position 7,762 of record SCDS01001394.1, on the reverse strand, counting down.
ATATTGCCTTGGTTTTCCTTTATTTTAAATGTCTTAATTTTTAGCATTGTTCTCAGTTTCTCAATTATTTAAAATTTTAAAGATTTGAATCCTATTAAAAACACTTTTTTTGAAATTTTAATTTCCAAAATTGTAAGTCAAATTTGAATCATTGTTATTTAAGGTCTTAAATGGTTCAGTCGAATGCTAGAGGAATTTAAAAAAATATTTTGATACTATTAATAAAGTTATAATAAAACTTATTAAATGCAGGGTATAGAAGTTTCGTGTCTTTTTTAGAGAGCTCGTTATCTTCCTTTTAGTTGATGATGATTTTACGTTTCTGTCTTTGCCCTCTGGCCGTCTTGCCGCTGCCGTCGTCGTCGCCATTGTCGAAAAGGAAATGAAATATTTGACTGGTATAAAAGTTATCATTTTATTAAAAAGCAGAGGCAATCAACGCATTCACATATTAAACTCGATTTCAAGTCGACTTGTGGGATCTTGAAACAAAAAATAATAAAAACCAGAGGAATCACGTTAAGTTTATAGGTCGCAGCGCACACACACACTCGCACACACACACACACACACTGATTCAGTTGGGTTTGGGTCAGTCGACTGTCGAGTGCTGGAGATAGGGGCGTGTTTGAGAGACGTCGCGCCAGTCGTCGGTCTCGTCAACTGACCAACTGTCTGCACAATTATACAAAGGGATACATGAGGGTATGGAGCCAGAGGCATGTCCTAGTTACGATGACATTTGGTGGGCGGACTACCAGCAAGGAGTATCTGGTTTTGATTGAGCTGCTCGGGTGCAAATGGAATTGTCTACTTTAGGATTGACTAATGTGCTACACAAACAATGGAAGCATCAAATGCAGTTCCAGTTACATGGGAGATTAACAGCTACTTCGAGTAGGCGGTATGTGTGCTTGTCATGTCAAAGTGCAGTTTCGTGTCACGACTTTAACCAGAGATTGCCGTAAGATGTGACTACTTAGTAAACTTTACACATGCCTGGCATTTATATTCATTACCATGAACGTTAGACCGTTCCCAGTATCAAGCGCTGTCATCGCAACGTTCATAACTCAATCAGGCAATGGACAAGCCCATATAAAAGCTAAAGAGACTTTGATAACCCCACTTCTAGGCGAGGTTAATAAACTGCCAATATAAATGTTTAAATTAATTATAGTTTTACCATCAAAGATGTTTAATTGTGGATGGTGGGAGAGGACCCACCACACATCCCGGCCGATAGCTGGAGCTGCATAAAAGACAAAACATTGAAATCCAATTAAATGGCGGTCATTAAAGTGCCAGCATGATGCTGCCTCAAATTCATTTTTAATTGCTTATTTCATAAAAGAGAAAGATGCTGCAACAGGTACAATGCCTAGACTGAGGTGCATATTATCATATTAACGCGTCTCCAACCCGAAAGTTTCATTTCCAGCATCTAATGGTCATCAAATGAAGCCCACACTTATGTTTAGTGTCAATGCAGTAAACAAACAGCCACAGAAAAATCTTCCATTTGGATTGCGGGGGGTGGGGGGAAAGAAACGAATCAACAGAATTTTTGATTGATGTCCTTGGCAGTCAAACGCTCGCCTAAACGGCTGCAATAAAAAATTTACCACGTTTGGGGCACAGCGGGCGGTACGTTGGCGCCAGTGATATATTTCACCCTTTTCTGATATGACTGCGGAGCACTGGGAACTCGGCTTGTGGCCAGCGGGCCAGCGGAACAGCGTGCAACTTGCCTGAGAATCTCTGGAGTCGGAGTTGAGACTGAAACTGAGACTGAGACAGAGGCGACATTCGCTGCACTCTGATCGCAGTCAAAGACAAGCCAACGGATTGAAACAGAATATAAAAAGGTGGAAATGTTAAAATTTAATTATGGGTTCAGTTTTTGACTGTGAGCGGACTACATGCAGACACATATAAATATATATATATATATATATATATATGTGTATGTATGTATATATATTTATAAACGACTGTATATCACTGCAATAAAACACTGAGCTCGAGTGTAGAAAAGTCAACAAAAATTTGTTTTTAATTTACAATTTAATATGCGTTATAAAAAATTGGGCTCAATGACGAGACATAAATATTTATGAAGGCTGCGCCAGAAAGGTAACCAAAGGAATACGATCTCAGTTTAGGCTCTGCTGGAATCACCGAATGCGCTACAGGATCTTTCTGTTTTTTTTTTTATCAGAACCCAAGGTGCTCGGTGATAAAAGCGGTAGTAAAAGATAGAAATGGAGTTGTGATGATTCCACTTGTTGCTTGGATTGCAATTGATAGTGATTGATCTATGTGATTTACTGAAATGATATTCCAAAGAATTTCAATTGAAATGATATGTGCACAAGTTGTATATATAGAAATGTAGGTTTCAGTCGCATTCGTTGCCAAATTGTTGATCAGTCGAGAATGCCCCACTCGAAGATTTCTCACGTACATTCGGACACACTCTAAAGTATTTGTCAAAGGCAACTAGCAACATTTTCGTCGCGACTCGTTTCAAATACTTATGCCACACACATCATGGGGCGATCCTAACTCGCCAAATTGCAAGACGCATAAATTGCCAAACTTGGCGCAGTTGCTGCCGCCAGCTCCATGTGGATGCGGCTCCTCGTCGACTGTTTTGACATTTAGAGGCGTTCGTTGTCGCCGTCTTTGGGGGAGGGGGCGGGGAGACAGAGAAACGCAACGCGACTGCCACTGCGCCTCATTATTTATTATGAATTCTATAAATATTAATGGATTTTTAAATGCAATTATAACAACTAATTAATAATGTGCATTTTTAATCGTCCCAAGCGATCGGACACCGTCTCCATTGGAGCATTTGACGTATTACCTGACGTATTTATTGCATGTTTTCTCGCTTCGACTTTGGTGGTTTGCGAATGTGTGTGAGTGTGTCCGTGTGTGTGTGTGTGTGTGTGCAAGAGTATAGCTGAGGGTAATTTAATTTTGTCGAAAATTGTGTAATACATTTAATGAGAGGAAGACTTGATATAGCCGAATTAGTCTCTCAGCTTTGAAACTAACTTACGGAAACTCTGCATACACTCAGAGATAAAACCAAGATAAAACATTTGTATTAATATCAAAATTCTTAATTAAAAGACTCCGGACTGCAATCTTAGAATCTTTTCAGTAGTAAATACAAAAGTTTTTGTAATGAGTATTTTTTACAAAATTCAGTTATGCCATTTTTTTTAGCACAAATACATAAGCAGGGGGTTAAAAATTTTGTATATCTGTTTTCTTTGCCAATTGCGCCGAATACAAATTTTATTACGTTTAACAATTGAACTTAAGATTTATTAACTATTATAAAGATTTCTCAAAATCGATTATAATATATTAAATATAAAGACAAAAAATTTGTCTAAAAAAATGCCTGAATAGTGAAAATTATGTAGAAACAGAAAAAAATATACCTATAATATATTTATGGATCAATTTTTTTGGTTTTCATGTTGGGATGTTTGCCAAAACTTATCCATAATAAAGAACTTAACTGTATGGCTTTCATAAGAAATATAAGATCACAAAGTTAGCGTACAAATAATATACATATTTAAGTGAAAGCGTATTTAGTCTTCGGTACGTTGAGGTTTAGAATTCCCTCTTGGTTTTCATTCGTTTGTTGCTGTTATGAAATGGGCAACGAGTCCAATGGAGGTGCGCGAAAAAATTAAAGGAGAATGTCTGACAGAATTTATTTTAATTAGTGCGATGGAGTTGTGAGTGGCATGCTAAATGAGTGTCACAACGGGCTGGACATTCGACATTCGAGATCGGCTCATGGTCGATCCGTTGTCGATCCATGCAAAGCGGCTGCCAAATGGCCAATGGGAATCGTTGATCAATGACAACCTCAGGCGAATTTGCAGCCGCCCGCCCATGAAACAAAGATCACAGGCTAAAAAGCCGCTAAATCGTTTAGCAGGAAGACGCGACAAATGGCCAATACAAGTTTTTGGGATCGCGATCGCGTTTGCTAGTGAGATCGAGATCCCGTATTGATTACATAGATCGACTTCTGTGCCAGGGGTCAATTGCCGCTAGGCCAATGCAAAGAGAAGCCGCCGCCAGCGACGGGTCGCGTCGCGTCGCGTCGCCGTAATCGATATGGCGAAACGCTTGCAATCGATACCACAGCCTGGAAAAAGTATCTTAAGTAGCAATGTAATGTGTCCAGATGCCGAACAGCAGATAACAGCGCCCTGGTGGCGACGTCTAGATGATCAGAGCGATCAGTAGCCGGAGACTGCAGCTCTCTCTCTCTCTCTCTCCGTCCCTCTCTCTTTCTCTTTGAGACTGGCACTTGTGGGCGCATAACTATAATGTATCTAACAGATACTTATTGATTTCTGATCTTGTGACAGGCGTCCGCTGTGGACCCAGCCAGGGGTAGCCAGTTTAAGTGGAGCCTCACAACGTGAGAAATATAAATATGCAAAGAAGCAGACAGCGAAAGAGGGGTATTTACGTTAAGAAAAATGGAAAAGGTTGCAGCGATCAATCGAGCCATCGATCGCAACAAACATCTTAACAAATTATTATGCCCGGACTGGGTCGAGCTCTCGGCTCGTCGACGTTAAGTATCTCAACTAGTAGCCGCTAGGCAGCCACAGAAAGTGATCATCTCAACGACAGGCCATCGATCATTCAAAATCGAGCCCGAACCCATGCTGGCGTTGCTCTCTTCTTCCTCTTTATACATATCATTTTATTTATTTATTTATTATTATTTTTATTTTTTTATTTTTTTTGGCTATAACTTTTGGACCAAGCGTGGTAGAAAGCGTGTTAGAAAATTAAATCATCGTCGTGGTCGTCTGGGTCGTCGTTGTTGTTTCTGTCTTTGGTTGCCCTAATGATGCTCAACGCACCTTGAGCTGCGGCTTAGTATTTACCCAAAGATCTCTATCAGCGAGTTAACTCGTTTAGCGTTTAGTTGCAGGCGCCTAAAACACTCCGACTCGATCTGGGACTGGAACTGGTGACTTATCGCATAGTTTGCATCTTTATGAATTTTTCTCAGGATTCGGGGCCCGGCAACGCCTCGCAATGCTGCTTATTAGGCGCAGACAGTGTCGTTTATATCATTTATATTATTTTATGATGGCCATTTTCGTAGATGTTTCTGGTTTGTTTTCATAAATTATATGTAAGTTGTTGTTGTATTCTTGGTGCTTGTGCAGGTGACAATCCACAACAGTCGCAACATTTTCAATGCGTATGGGTTAATTAGGGTTATCCATGATTTATTGATTTGTTGTGCCTCTGGGGGCAGCATAAATGCAACCTGTCTGCCCATTGATTATGGCCCTAATAACCACAATGTTGATGGTCTTTTAATAAACGCATTTGGCTCGTCATTTTCTTAGCTGTTTTATATATATTTTAATTAGCCCAGCGATTTGACGTCGCCTGTCTACAACCTATGTGGGTTGTTGCTCGCAGCTACGGAGCTTCTGATTGCTTTAGCCCTACACTCAGAGAAAAACAACTTTCTTAATTCAGTTAAATGATTGTTAATAGAATAAATAAAGAATTAAATTATAAACATTTTTAATACTCGTTTACGAAGTGAAAGAGTTTATTTGTGAAATTCCTGTTTTACTGTCCGTCCGTCTGTCTTCATAGAGACTTTAAACTTTGCATATGTACTCGTGTGTACACTTTCAGATATATTGATACGATTTTTTGGCATATCGATAAAATCTTGGGGTGGGTAAGTTGTGAAATAAATGTCTCCTATTAACTTAATATTGAATATATTAATGGTGTTAAATTTTAATAAGAATATATATAGATAAAAGGGTATCCTGCACCCTGTTTGCTGCCTCAACAAAAAAAAAATCACCTATTATTTTAAACAACACAGATTAAACATATTTAAATTTTACAAAAATTACAATAATATTTAAGACCATTTTCTACTCTACTTGAGCTGTTGTTATATTGTGAACAAGTATTGCACAGTCGGTTAAGCCCGACTGCAACATTCTTACTGGTTTTTAAATTGTGTCCTAACTTAAGAAATTCTTAAATAATACAAAATATTACTTTCAAGTTAAAATAAAATAAATAGCATTTGTTTTGATTTAAGTACAACGCTCCTGGGATTTTCTCTGACTGTACGCAGTTTCCAGTTGCCAGTTGCCAGTTGGCAGCTGTCTAACGGTAGCCGCATCAAATCTCTTATCAAAGCCAAACACATGTCGTTGAGCCTTTGCTGGCTACTGTGCTGTGCCGTCCGAGACAGATGCGCAGGCGGCAGATAACAGCGCTCAAAGGCGGACAAGTGGACGACAGGACCTGATGTGCTGGCGCCAAGCGCCGCTTGCGAGTGCCCGATTCGAGCCACTTGTCGCGTCGCGCGACACGAAACAATAGAATTTTATTGCTTCAATTGGCGACAACTTTGCCCTCGTTCGCATCTTCGTCTTGGTCAGGTACACAGACGCGCAAAACATCTTAAGTGCGATTGAAAAATGAAAAACGCCCGCCTGCGGCTCAGTTCACACCAATGCAGAAGTTACCGCAAAACGTGACATGGCCAAGTCTGCTCTTCAGCTCTTCAGCTATTCAGTTCGCGTGACCTTGCCCGAGTTAACCGTTTAGTGACGCAATTACACCTGAACCGACTGGGCTATATTTCTATCGCTGACTAGAATCGGCCATAAAACTGCCTGAAACGCCCCCAGATGCTGTCCAGCATCCAGCGACTACTGTCTGGCCCTTTTCTGGCTGCGACTCTTTGTCGGTATGTGCTTCAGGCCAGGCGTGAAGCGTTACGATTTCATATCTTTTGTTCGCTCCTATTGTTTTTGTGTCAAATAAAGTTTTGCTGCTATTTGTACAAATATTTTATGATGCACTGGCGCCCGACGCAATGTCACCAGTCAACATACATATGCACATGTATGTATGTGTATGTGTGCGCCAGTCTGGGGATTGGAACTGGAACTTGTTCTGGACTCTGCCTGTTCACCGGAAATATGCCGTCTACGCCGGCAAACGTGCTAATGTGCCCAAAATGTCAATTTATAGAGTGCGCCCGTCGAATTTGCACTGCATTTAGCTGGAATCCTTCTTTCTAGTCCGTTTGCAGTGAAGTCAAGCCCGAAATTATTTGCCGGCGACGAAATGTGTTTTGGCCGCAGCGCTTGATGTGAAGTGCAAATTGTTTTCGGTCATTCCCAAGAAAGTGTCACTGTCTCGGCATTGGGATTGGGGGGGACGACGGAAAATTTCTATAAACTGTCTGTGTGGATTTATATTTAAATATTCCTTTAAGTTCAATGTCAACGCTTTTCAATTTACATTTCGTTGTACATTACAAGTAGAATAACAAACTTGTCACATTTTAGCTACCGAAGAGAGCGCCATGCATTAAGGTAACAATTTAGTTTATTTAATGATAATAATAATAATAATAAGAATAATAATAATCAAATTAATAATAAGAATTTCTCGAACTGCGGTCGCAGAGATATTTGTTCTCCCATCCATCATAATAATAACAATAATAATAATTAGATACTATAAAGTTAAATTAGTAAGAAGATTCTAGTGGGGAGCGTCCGACTAAAAGATACCCTGAAACCCGCGATCTGTTTTTACGAACAGATAGATTTGATCTTACATGTCTTTACAAACATTTTAGCCCCCTTGCATTCATACATGCATACACAAATTCACACACACACACACACACACACACACA
>SCDS01001393.1:0-29185 GCA_004149465.1 Drosophila nigromelanica | reverse complement strand
GCGCCCCCACCTATGAGCAGGCCGGAGTCACGGGTGCGGTCATGATCGCCATTGCCCGGCTGTTACAGGGATTTTCCGTGGGCGGCGAATTTGCAACATCCACGACATTTCTTGTTGAAATCGCGCCTCCCGGCCGCCGGGGCTTTTTTGGCTCATGGCAGATCACCGGGCAGATTATCGCGCAGGTTCTGGGCGGCAGCGTTGGTTATCTGATGACAACATGGTGCACACCAGAACAGGTCCATGCCTGGGCGTGGCGTCTGCCTTTTGCCTTCGGTCTTTTTATTATTCCCCTTATCCTGACAATTCGCCTTAAAATGTCTGGCGCAGCGGCAGGAAAACGGAAAACCGTCAAAAATCCGGGCATGATGCAGAGCCTGACGACTCAGTGGCGGGAAATTCTGACAGGGATGGGGCTGGTGACAGCCAGCACCGTTTCTTTCTATATTATTTATGGATATGTCGTGACCTACGCGACAAAAATCCTGCATCTTTCCCTCACAGGGTCGTATCTTGTGCAGATGTCGGCTGCGGCCTCCATGCTGCTCGTTGTCCCATTCAGCGGTTACCTCTCTGATTTCATCAATAAGAAACTCATTATTTTCGTAAGCCTTGCAACCTATCTTGTTATTTTATGGCCACTTTACGCGTGGCTTGTCGCGTCTCCCTCCATCACGCGCCTGATTATCATGCAGATCAGTCTTTCTTTTGTCAGCGGGATGTTTCTTGGCTCCTACTGCACACTGATCACGCAGATTCTCTCACCGGCTTCCCGCACCACCATGCTGGCTATTGTGAACAATATGGTTGTGCTTGTTGTTGGTGGATTCTCACAACTGATCGTCACATGGCTTATCAGCATTAGCGGAAAAGCCATGGCTCCTGCTTTATTTGTTATGAGTGGAGTCGCAATCGGCCTGATAGCAGCCACCTATCTTTTACTCAGCCCCATTTCCGAACAAACGCCTGAAAAAACAACCTAGAAACCAGATTTCCCCATCAAATAAATAACTATATTTTTTAGTGTTTATTTATTTTCACGAAAATTATTGATTTTTTGTTGCTGTTTTTAAATCCTTCCATATAATTAAGTCATTATCCGATTCACCCTCTTTTTTCTGGTATAGCCCATGATAAAGAAAAATCTTGCTCTTGGTGTTCTTGCCAGTCTGGATCTGACGGGATCAGCATACGCAGCAACCACAAGCACAGCCACACAGACCAAAGCCGCAGAAGCGGAATCTGTGCTGGTTTCTGGCTCCGTAACCACCGGCATTGGCGCGCTTTCCAACAATACGCGGCGGCATAGCACCACGCATGTTGAAGTTGTCAGCGCCAAAGAGCTGATGGCGACCGGCCAGACCAATGTGATTGCCGCACTGGCTCAGATGGCTCCGGCCATCAACTCCCCTCCCGCTGGCGGGATTGGATCAAACAACGTTGCCAGACTGATGATTTTAAGGAATCTCGGTCCGGATGAAACGCTTGTTCTGGTCAACGGAAAACGGCGGCATCTGGGAGCAAACTTCAACTTCAATACCGGCCCCGCTACAGGATCCCAGCCGACTGATATCAGCCTGATTCCCATCAGCGCGATTGACCATGTAGAAATCATCATGGACGGTGCAACAGCGCTGTACGGGCAGGAAGCCATTGGCGGCGCCGTGAATATCGTTCTGAAATCCACACCAGGCAAAGGCTCCGTCAACCTTCAGGACAGCGGCTATTATGCCGGAGATGGTGTCGGGATTGATGGGTATGGAGACTATAATTTTGCACTCGGGCACCACGGGGGCTTCCTTGACCTTGCAACCCAGATCACCCATCAGCAACCAACAAATCGTTCCGGTTTGAATACGAGTCAGAAGTATTTCAGCCTGCCCGACGGATCTCTGGACCCCCGCGAGCAAAAAATCGGGAATGATGTAAACCGTATTCAGGGTCTCAGCCGGTCTCTGTCCGAGTTGTTCAGCGCCAATGGCTCCCTTCCGATTACAGACAAGATTTCTCTTTATAACACAACAACCTATAGCCATCGTGATGTGGATGCGCCGGGTTTTTTCCGCACGGCCAATAATGATGCAAACGTACGCGCCATTTTCCCCAACGGGTTTTCTCCACACCTCACAACGGAAGAAAACGATTTTCAGGTGAATGGTGGTATCCGCGGCCGAGATCTGTATGGCTGGAACTGGGATGCCTATGTGCTGTATGGCCGAGACCAGCTCCGCTACGGCGCGTATGACACCATCAGCCCGACTTACGGTCTGAACAGCCAGACCAAATTCTATAACGGCACCAATATTGCCTCTGATCTGACAGCGGGTTTTAAAATGTCCCGCGACATTCCTTCCTCCATTCTGGCCAAACCGCTTGGCGTGGAACTGGGCGGGGAATACCGGCACGATACTTTTCAGATGACGCAGGGAGACACGCAATCCTGGGGAGATGGGGGCGTTGCCATTCTGGACGGCCCGAACGCAGGGAAAGCCGCAGCACCGGGTGCGTCCGCCTATTCCGGCACGCCACCTTCCGCTGCGGGCAACCATTACCGTGATATTTTTGATGGCCACGTCAATCTGGACCTATGGGGCACAAAAAAATGGGAATGGACTCTGGGTGGGCACGCCACAAACTATTCAGACACCATAACGGCTTTTACCGGATCCATTGGCACGCGCTATAACTTCAACAAACGCTGGGCGTTACGTGCAAATATCAATACCGGCTATCGTCCACCCACGCTGGCTGGCCTGTATTACAGCACTATTTTCTCCACCCCCGGCTATCAGTCTGCCTACGCGTCCTCCGTCAGCCAAATTGCCCGCCTGCTTGGCGCGGAAGGCCGTAAAGGGGAATATTCACGCAGCTACAGCGTCGGGATTGACGCAACACCTGTTGATAATTTCCACATTACCGCCAACCTCTATCGCATTGGCATTAACGACCGGCTGGAAAGCACTTCCAACTTTGGTGGCACATCTATTGAGGGTCTGCTTGAAAGTGCCGGAATCTCCGGCGTGAGATATGTGCAATATTACACCAACCCGGTAGATACCGTGACCAATGGGGGCGATGTGAATGCAACATATCTGCTTAACCTGCCACAGGGGCACAGCCTTCAGTTTGGTGTGAACGTGAATATCGCGGATACACAAATTTCGCGCTATCGCAAAACACCTTCTATTCTCGCGGCTTACGGGCAGGATTATTATAATAAATTCTCCCAGAACGACCTGCTGCATACCTCGCCTAAAAACCGGGAAACACTCTCTCTGGTCTGGCACAAAGGGCGCTATACGCTGACGATTCAGGAACAGCGTTATGGCAGCGTGACGTTTATTGTCAGCCCCTCCCAGCCCTCTTCCACATGGACCAAAGTGCGGCCGCAATGGAATACAGACATCAATCTTGATGTTGGCATTACAGAGCGCGCGCATGTCACGGTTGGCGCAAATAACCTGTTTGATAAATACCCCACACAGGTCAGCCGCGCCGCCGCAGCGCCCACCGGCTCCTACCGCTACGCCACCTATTCTCCCTCAGGCTTTATGGGCGGCTATTATTATGTGCGTGGGTCTTTTAACTTTTAAGGCATCTAAAATATTCAAAGACATTTCTGCAAAGTCCCTGAGACCAACGGGGCTTTGATAGACCAGTCAGGATATTCTTACATAACTTGTTTTGGCGGAGCATAATCAGTGAAAGTCATGCTTATGCTCTGCCGCGACACTATTCATGGTCTTTTGTCACATATGCTATGGTGTCGCAGGAACCTGCCCTGTACGTCACGACCGCGAAGAGACTTAAAGCGTCTCTCTTCTGCATCTGATCACTTCGGATTTCGAGCACATATATTTTCTGCTTCAGGCACTCGCGTCTCACTGCGCTTTATTCTGACAATCCGACGAGAGCGAATTCCCAAAATAAAATTTGGGAACTCGGTCACAATAAGACTAAAATGGCACACCTCATTGATTACAGCTTATTGATAAATATCTCTTTTGAAAAAATAGAAGCTGTATCTCTTTCAAAAAAAACCTCTTCAATTTTCGACAAATTTTTGCTTCGTTTTCAGAAGCATGATTATGTGATCGTTTACCCCTGACAGCTATTTCATACAAACAACAACAACGTCGTTGATTTTCAAGACATCCCAACGTTCAGGCTCTCGCGGGCAGACTGAAGCAGGCATGGAAACAGACCGCAGGTCCGCACCGCTTAATTTGCGCAAAAGAGGCACCGGGCTCCACGCCGTTGTAAAGGCCGAAGCGGCATAATCCATTACCGCAATCGTGTTTAACTGCGCGATATTTCTCCAGCTACTGACAACAGAGATTTTTTCACCATTATAAATACCAGCAACATTTTTAATGTCACTCAGAACAGCATTCCCAATTTCAATATCACGTTGCGTTTGCTCCCGTCTTTCCATAAACAAACCGGCCTGATTATTGATAGATAGCAACAAAAAAACTGCGGCCAGATAGAATACAGGCTTCTGAAACTGTTCATGATAAGAAAATATTTTCTGCACCACAAAGATAAGCAGCACAGGATAAAGAAAAGAATTACATGTTAGAGACCGTGGAGATGGCCAAAAAAGATCAAACGGTAAGTTAAACGGATTTTCCGCAAACGCTAAGCAGGCGGCGAGACTCAAAAGAGCGAAAAAATAACAATAATTCCTTTTGGAAATCAGCATATATATTAAATACAGACTGATTAATAAAATAGATGCAAAATATAGAAGAATATTTACCATTGAAAAATTGATAAAATATATCCATAAAATATGGTTTGATATTATGTATCAATGCCGAGAAATGTACTGGACGGCCCCATTCCGGCCCGATACATTTTTTCATGACCAGAAAAATTGCGCAGGACACGACATACACAAAGACCGGACGCCATGTTAGCTCAAGAAACAAAGAGTCTTTTGGTTTAAACAGAGTTGCATATAAATAGGCGCATCCTGCGGCAAGGATAAGAAGCTGCGCCGCCACCTGATAGGACGTGAGCGTAATAACTGAAAGAATAATTGCCGCAGACAAGCCCCAAAAATTCTTGCGTGTTCTTAAAAAATAAAGCACGCCCCCCATGGCAATCCATGAAATACCATAGTTCCAGTAGGCCATTGTGAAAGACGATAAATCTGCCATGAACCCCTGAAAGGCCACAGCTAGACAGAAAAACGCTATATATTTTAAGCTTACGCCGACATAACGAGAGAATTCGTAGCAGACATAAATAAGCCCAGCAGAATATAGCAATGAATTAATAATAACATTATCAAAATAGTTTATTTTTAACCAGAGAATAGCATAACTCAGAGCCAGTATAAAATACCTATAATTTGTATAATTTCCTGATATGAAGGCATTTTTTGCGTCTTCTGAGAGCCTGACCGAAAATGAATTGAGTGATTTCAGTGGTTTGTGATTCCTCCGTCTTTGCGAAGAGAAGGAGTGAATTGTGGCCTGGACTGAAATCACCCGTCGTCAGTATCGTCGCGATGATCTGGCCTATGCAAGTGATCTACGTGATCGGGAATGGGCGCTTCTGGCACCGTTAATGCCACCCCAAAAGCGGTATGGCCGTCCCAGAAGAACGGAACTCCGCCGGGTTGTTGAGGCGGTGCTGTACATCGTCTCGACGGGATGCCAGTGGCGCGCCCTGCCACATGACTTCCCACCCTATACGACCGTTCAGGGGTATTTCTACGCATGGCTGCGCGAAGGGCGCTGGGAGGCCATCAATCATGTCCTTGTGATGCTTTCACGCGAACAGGAAGGCCGTGAGGCCACACCTTCTGTCGGCATTCTTGACAGCCAATCCGTGAAAACTGCGGAAAATGGCGGCCCCAGAGGTTATGACGCAGGCAAGAAAATCAAAGGCAGAAAACGGCATATTGCGACAGATACCCTGGGGCATCTCATCGTCTCGGTTGTGCATGCCGCAAATATTCAGGATCGCGACGGAGCCCCTCTGGTCGCAGAAAAAATCAGGCCACTCTTTCCCTGGCTTCGTCGTCTCATCGCAGACGGAGGATACGCAGGGGAGAAACTGCAAAAGGTTCTGGCACGAATGGGAGACTGGGTGCTGGACATTGTAAAGCGTTCAGACCGTGCTCAGGGTTTTGTCCTGCTGCCAAAGCGATGGATCGTGGAACGGACATTCGCATGGCTCGGAAGATGCCGCCGTCTCAACCGAGATGTCGAGGCAACACTCCAAGCCTCACAAGCATGGCTCATCGTTGCTCATATCCGCAGATTGCTGCGAAAAATCACTCAGACCGCTTTTTGAGTCAGGCTCTGAGTAACGAACACCCAAATCATCCGCATTAAATATAAAAAAATTGGCAAAACAGAGAGAGAATATTGGTAACAAAATTATTGCGTAATAGATCTTATTTTTTGAAAAAAACATTTTTACTCTCTCGAAATCGATGACCTATCGGAAAAAAGAAAAATCTCACCGTGCTATCTTATACAGGCTAATAGTCAGATGGTGGCCATTGGAATAGTTGACACCGGTTACAGAGCCATAGGTGCGCAGACGATCCCGCGCGGGGCCGAGGGTTGCCAGAAATGCCTCAGTGTTTTTGACGTCCACCAGTGCCACGGTGCAAGCTTCATTGCTGAGCATCCGGTGGGCGGCCTCTTCCGGTCCTTCCAGATGCACTTTACCACCCATCAGGAACACGAGACTTGGCTCAGAAAATGAGACGGACGAAACCTCAGTCTGGGCACAAGGGCGATGTGCATTGACCAGTGCAGTCAGGCGCGGCGCCATCCAGATACTGTGCAGACGCGGCACAACGACCAGAAACAGGCCCGTGTAGAGCAGCATCGCGCAGGCCGCACTTGTCAGCATCGCCTTACGTAATTCAGAACGGCAGATAAAGGCGACGGACAGGCCGACCAGCGGCAGGCTGCCCGCAGCCAGAATCAATGCTGCGGGAGAGACCACATGCTCCAGCTTCCACAACAGGATGGGGCCAGCCAGAGCCAGCGCAACGCCAGCAACCGTCCAGAGCACGCCATAAGCCCACAGAACCAGCCGCGCCCAGAGCGCACGCGGCCAGCCTGCCCACACAGACGCATCCTGTGCCAGCATGCCCGCCGTAAGGATGGCAATTGCCGGATAGGTTGGCAGCACATAATGCGGAAGCTTGGTAGCGATCAGCTCAAACACCAGCCAGTGCGGGAGAATCCAGCACAAAAGATATTTAACCGGCAGAAGCGTCCGGTTTTTCCAGACCGCAGGCAAGGCCGCCGCTGCGAAAAATGAACCGGGCCAGAAGGCTATCAGAAAGACCAGCAGATGGTAGCCCGGCGGTAACCCATGCGCCTGCTGGCCGGATGCCACCTTACCCAGAAAATTGGTGCCCACAGCCCGGCGGAAAAACTCGCCGTGGCTGACAACACCAATTGCAATGCACCATGGCAACAGAATAGCCAAAGAAACCAGCCAACCCCACAAGGGCCGCAACCTGCGCCACAATCGCTCCCCAATACAGAAGAGCGGTGCGTAGCGGCGTGGAACGTTCTGCCTCACGGTCACACAAGGCCCGCAGCAGACCAGCCTGCGCGAGCAGAACACTGAGCAACAAAGTTGAGTCGATCGTGCCCATCCGGTTCTCTGCCGTCACCAGTACAGAAACCATAAGCAGAAGGCCTGCGCCGAGACCGGCTGTCGAGCCGAACAGCACTGACCCCATCCAGGCCGTCAGCACGACGGAAGCCGTCATAGCCAGCAGAGACGGCAGACGATACGCCCAGACCGCGCGGCTTTTCAGAGTTCCCGTTGCAGCGACGGACACCGCTTCCAGCCAGTAAATCCCGGCGGGTTGCAGATAACGGGGTTTATCCTGAAAGCGGACATCTACAAAATTGCCGCTTTCAAGCATCTGGGCCGTCGCTTCCATATAGCGCGGCTCATCCCTGTCAAACGGGGGCGTCGAGGCCCGTCCTGGCAGAAAGAGGAAAAACGCAAATAAACCGAGCAAAGCCAGCGCACGCCCGGACAGGCGTTGCTGGCCCCAGCGTGGATTTAGCATTCGCGAACCGAGCGCGGCAGGCGGGTCCGGTTCCGCAGCCAGATAACACCCAGCAAATCACGGACACCCACCAGCGCACGGTTGAAATTGGTATATTTTGACTGCCCATGCAGACGCGGGCGGTGCTTGACCGGATGGCACAGCAACGGCACGCCATAAGATGCAAACAGCGCAGGCAGAAAACGATGCAGCCCTTCAAACTGAGGCAGTTTTAAAAACGCTTCACGCTGGAACAGTTTGATAGGTGCCCCCGTATCCGGGCATTCATCGCGCAGAAGGCGGCGGCGCAGACCATTGGCAAAGCGGGTCGCAAAACGGCGGGACCAGCCATCTTTCCGCTTTTTGCGCACGCCCACCACGAGTGGAGGCGTGCCATTAGCGGAACGCCCCAGACGCAGGAGGTCAATCAGTTCCCGCGGATCATCCTGACCGTCGCCGTCAATAGTGGCAATCCATTCACCCCGCGCGGCAGTAATACCGGTGCGCAGGGCAGCAGATTTTCCGCAGCAATGATCATGGGAGAGAACACGTAAGCCGGGCAGAACCTCGGCGCGCATTTTCTGGAGGATGGCAACGGTATCATCCCGGCTGCCATCATCTACAAAAACGACTTCAGTTTTTGGCAGATGCTCAAGGGCTTCCGCCAGTTCCTGACAGACAAACGGGAGGTTGTCCCGCTCATCCAGAACAGCAATAACAATGCTCAGAACCGGAGTATCATCACTCCGGGAGGGAGAGACCGCGCTCAAGCCGGATCAATCAGCAAACGCGCGGTTCAGGCGGCTTGACGCGCAAGAGCGGTCGGCAGGTTGGCAATAGCCTGATCAACCAGTGCTTCTGCCTTCTGCTGGTCAAGGGACTGGCCAATAACATTACGAGCAGCTTCCACAGCCACATCGACAGCCGCCTGACGAACTTCCTTGATCGCTGCGCGCTCTACGGCGGCAATCCGGTCACGGGCCATCTGTTCATGCCGCTGCACAGCAGCTTCAGCTTCGGCACGGGCTTTTTCAGCCAGTTCAGCAGCGTGCTTCAGGGACTGCTCGACCACGCTTTTGGCTTCAATCAGAGCCTGCTCACGCTCACGCGTGGCATCTTCCAGCATCTGCTCGGCTTCCCGGCGCAGCTGGGCGGATTCGTCCAGTTCCTGACGGATACGGGCGGCGCGGCTATCCAGAATAGTCACGATAGGCGTCCAGACCTTACGGCCAAAAAAGACGAAGAACAGAACGAAGGAAACAGCGACCCAGAAACCTGCTTCGTGAAAAATGCCAGACATGACTTTATATTCTCCCGGAGCCGGTCTCAGATATTCTGATGCGCGATCGCGCCGTCAACCTTCTGCGCCACAAGCTGGGCGTCAGGCGTGACACCTGTCAGGCGGGAAACAAGCGCCT
The DNA here is from genome assembly GCA_004149465.1 of Drosophila nigromelanica. NCBI lineage: Eukaryota > Metazoa > Arthropoda > Insecta > Diptera > Drosophilidae > Drosophila > Drosophila nigromelanica. The sequence continues at coordinate 19,723 of SCDS01001393.1, read as the reverse complement.
GTGTGGTATCAGCCGCAATTTCTTTGAGCGTACCGAAAGCCTGAGCTTTTTCGGCAGCAATCCGTTTTTCAGCGTCCGCAATTTCGGCTGAAAGACGGGCGTTGATTTCTGCCAGTTTCTGATCCGCAGCGCGCTGTTCAGCGTCCAGCGTTTTCTGCAGATTGGCCTGAGCCTCAGCCATGGCATCTTTACGTGCCTGCTGGAGTTCCGCCACGGCTTTATCCGCATCCTGTTTGGCAGAGCGCGCGACATCGAGATCACCCGAGATCCGCTTGCTCCGGTCTTCCAGAACGCGACCAACGCGGGGCAGCATGATCTGGCTCAGCACCAGATAGAAGCCCAGGAAAATCACAGCCCCCCAGATGACCTGACCGGTCACCAGAGGGTTGTGAAAATCAAGCTGAGGCATCCCTGCGGCGTGTGCACCAGGTGCAGCCATTACCAGAAGAGACACGCCGGATACCGTAGCGAGTAAACCGGCACGGACAATCTTCATCATGACACCCACAGGAAGGCCTCCCTTTTCCTACCGTTTTATCAGACGAACAGGATCAGGAACGCGATGAGAAGCGCGAACAGCGCGATAGCTTCTGTCAGCGCGAAGCCCAGCATGCCCAGACCGAACACGTGCGGGCGGGAGGCCGGGTTGCGAGCAATGCTGCTCACCAGCGTTGAAAAGATGTTGCCGAGGCCGATACCAACGCCGGCGAGGGCGATTACGGCGATACCTGCACCGATTTCCCGGGCTGCAGCGATGTCCATATCAGTCACTTCCTTGTTAAAAAGTACAGTTCAAACGAAACGGGCAAAGCAGCTCAGTGAGCCACGGCCTCCCGCAGGTAGATGCACGTCAGAATGGCAAACACATAGGCCTGCAGCACACCAACAAGCAACTCGAGAGCCACCAGCGCCACGTTAATGGCAATAGGCCCTATCGCAAACACATCACCCACGACGCCAAAACCGGCGAGCATGATGACAAAGCTTGCGAAAATATCGAACATGACGTGTCCGGCGACCATGTTTGCAAACAGTCGGATGGACAGGCTCACGGGACGAGAGAGAAAGGACAGGATCTCAATCGGGATCAGCAGCGGCGCAAGGAACATGCTGGCACCCGCCGGCATGAAGTGCGCAAAGAAGCGGATGCCCTGCACCTTGAGCGACACGATAACCGTCAGCAGGAACACCATGATGGCAAGACCGAGGGTGACTGCGATGTGACTGGTAAAGGTGAAGGAGAAAGGCAGCAGGCCGATATAGTTCCCGGCCAGAATGAAGAAGAACAGCGTGAAGATGAAGGGGAAGAAGGCAGCACCTTCCGGCCCGATAGTATCAACCGCCATGCTGTGAATGAATTCGTAGCACACCTCGGCCGCGGCCTGGAAACGACCAGGCACCACAGCAGCAGGACGCATACCGAAATACAGGAATGCAAGAACCAGGCACGCGGCCAAGATCATGTAGAGGGGTGACTGACTGAAGCGCAACGCCTCACCAAGCCCGCCAAGAACGGGATGAAGCTCGAACTGACCAAGTACGTCGATACTGGAACCGCCCGCCAAAACCGTTCTCCTACTCCACTGTGTCCGGTCTATTCTGCCGGATCCTCAGCTTTCCAACTCACTGTTCTGGTGGCTTTACCAGCCGCCAGACATTCAGCACTCCTGCACTTCCGCCCAACAGCGCGAAGATGATCAGAAAAACAGCACGGGTATGGAGCCAATGGTCCAGTCCCCAGCCCACAGCAACCCCAACCACCAGCGCGGAAATCATTTCCGTCCCGGCTCTGAGCGCCAGCGCTGGCAAGGATTGTTCATCCTTCTCAGCTTTGCTGGCTTTTTCATCTTCCTCAACCCGACCGGAGCGGCGTTCCGCCTCTTTCAGTCGCTTCGCGAAAGACTCGTCGCTGTCTTCACCCATACTTCGCACTCCAGAGGGGTGCAGGCGCTTGCTAACGGCGCTGCCATATCCTGTCAAGGAAGCATCCGTAGCACTGAGCGGAAAATCCGTCACGCATGCAAAAAAAGCGCACCGGCGGACAATTCCGCCTCCATCAGGATGCGGCTTCCGCCCCCATTTCAGGCGAGCCGACCAGCCCTTTGGCAAAGTCCTGCGCCGAGAACGGACGGAGATCTTCCACCTGCTCCCCCACACCCACAGCATGCACCGGCAAGCCAAAACTGTCGGCCAGCGCCACGACAATACCGCCACGGGCCGAACCATCCAGCTTGGTCACCACCAGACCGGTGACATTCACCAGTTCGCGGAACACGCGCACCTGCTCCACAGCGTTCTGACCCGTGGTGGCATCCAGCACCAGCAGGACGGAGTGCGGGGCGGTCTCATCAAATTTCCGCATGACCCGGATAATCTTGGCCAGTTCTTCCATCAGTGCGCTTTTATTGTGCAGGCGGCCCGCCGTATCCACAAACAGCAGATCCGCACCCTGCGCCTTGGCCCGTTTCAGACCTTCAAACGCCAGACCGGCGGCGTCCGCGTTCGGTGCGCCAGCAATCACGGGGCAGCCCGTGCGCTCGCCCCACACCTGCAACTGCTCCACTGCGGCGGCACGGAACGTGTCCCCCGCCACCATCATCACCTTCTTCCCCTGATCAGTGAAAAAGCGGGCCATTTTGCCAATGGTAGTGGTTTTGCCAACACCGTTGACGCCCACCACCAGCACAACATGCGGCTTATGCGCGGGGTCGGGTTCAAACGGAATGGCCACAGGGGCAAGCACACTGGCAATTTCATCCGCCAGTGTGTTGCGGATTTCCTCGTCCGTGACTTCCGTGCCGAAGCGCGTCTTACGGAACGATTCGATAATCCGTTCGGCAACGCTTGGGCCAAGGTCTGCGGTAATCAGCAGATCCTCCAGCTCTTCCAGCGCCTCATCATCCAGCTTGCGCTTGGTGAAGACGGATGTCAGCCCGCCGCCCAGCTTCTGCGTTGAGCGGGACAGCCCCTGCTTGAGGCGTGAAAAGAAACCTAGCGCCATCTCAAACCCTTTCCGCCAGCAGGCCCGTGGCATCTGCCGCCACAGCCCGCAGACTGATAATCTCACCCGTTTCCGCCTCACCTTCCGCCAGACGGACCGGGGCAAACTGTTCACTATGCCCTGATGTGGGCGTTTCCATCAGCACACGCAAAGTCTGGCCGACCAGACTCTGGTAATACCGCTCGGCCGAGGCCGCCCCCACCTCCCGCAGGCGCGCGGCCCGCGCCTTGCGCTCGGGCACCGGCACAGCACGCATCCGCGCCGCAGGCGTGCCCGGACGCTCACTGTATGGAAAGACGTGCAGATACGGCACGCCCTGCGCCTCCAGAAAGGCGCGTGTTTCTTCAAACAGCGCATCATCTTCCGTCGGGAATCCGGCAATGACATCCGCGCCGATCCCGATATCAGGGCGCAGACTGCGCGCCCGCGTGATAACCCGCGCGGCATCTTCCGCCAGATGGCGGCGCTTCATCCGTTTGAGAATCAGGTCCGACCCGGCCTGAAGCGAGAGATGTAGATACGGCATAAAGCGCGGCTCATGCTCCAGCAGACGCCAGATATCCTCATCAATTTCCACCGGATCAACCGAGGACAGGCGCAGGCGCTCAAGCTGTGGCACCAGCCCCAGCACCCGGCGGCACAACTGCCCGAGTGAGGGCGTGCCCGGCAGGTCCCCGCCCCATGAGGTCATGTCCACGCCTGTCAGCACCACCTCCCGGTAGCCCGATTCGACAAGGGCGCGCACCTGCTCCACCACCACGCCAACCGGCGCGGAGCGGGATGGCCCGCGCCCGAAGGGAATGATGCAGAACGTGCAGCGATGGTCACACCCCTGCTGGACCTGCACAAAGGCCCGCGTCCGGCCTGCAAATTCCGTGACCAGATGGGCAGCGGTTTCTCTGGCCGCCATAATATCCGAGACGGCGAGCGGCTCATTCATGGCGGCGGGTGCCCAGCTCTCCGCCTTCAGCTTTTCTTCATTCCCCAGAACACGGGTGACGCCGGGTAGGGCAGCCCAGCGGTCCGGGTCAATCTGCGCGGCACAGCCCGTGACCACAATCCTGGCGCCCGGCTTATCACGGTGTGCGCGGCGGATGGCCTGCCGGGCCTGCCGCTCGGCCTCGCCCGTCACCGCACAGGTGTTGACGATAATCACGTCCTCCAGCGCCGCGGCATGCTCACGCATGACCTCGCTTTCCCACGTGTTCAGCCGACACCCGAAGGTTAGAATTTCCGGACGGGTCATGAGGCGTAGGTGGCCAGATCCACCATCCCGTCAAATGCAACAGCCGCAGGGCCAGTCATCAGCACATGGTCATTATCCGCCCATTCAATATGCAGAAGGCCGCCATCCAGTTCCACGGCGCAGCGGCGCTCCACCAGCCCGCGCCGCACGGCATTGACCACGGCCGCACACGCACCGGACCCGCAGGCTTCCGTAACGCCTGCGCCGCGTTCATGCACTTTCAGGCGCATCCGCGCGGGGGTGTCTATGCGGGCGAAACCAATATTGGCACGGTCAGGGAAGAGCGGGTCATGCTCAAGCGCGCTGCCTTGGCTGAGCATCGAAAAATCTTTCACAAAAAAAGTTGCGTGCGGGTTCCCCATGGAGGCCGCTGCCGGGTCTCCGGAAAGGGGCAGATGGAGAGTGTCCGTCTCGGCTGCAAGAGGCACGGCCTGCCAGTCCAGTTTTGGGGCTCCCATATCCACCGTCACCAGCCCGTCTTCTTCAATGCGCGCTGGCAGGGTTCCTGCGCGTGTTTGCAGGACGGGGGTACGGTTGCCGGTCTGGCGGAACACCAGATCCGCCACACAGCGGGAGGCGTTACCACACGCCCCGGCCTCTGACCCGTCAGGGTTAAAGAAGCGCACAAACACATCCGCCCCGTCCGCACAGGGCGGGCGCAGCGTCACAAGCTGGTCACAGCCAATGCCCCTCCGGCGGTCTGCAAGGGCTGCAATGCGCACAGGGGTCAGGGACAGATGGCCGGCACGCTCGTCGAAGATGACAAAGTCATTCCCGAGCCCGTGCATCTTGAAGAAAGAGGTCTGCATACCGCGCCTTATAAGGCAGTTCAGCCCCTAATACCATTGCGGAACACCACCGCGTGGCTCAGAGGAAACGCCCCGGCGCGCCACGGCTCAGCACCTCAATTTTATAGCCATCCGGGTCGGTCAGGAAAAAGAACGTGCCGATAATGCGGGTTTCCAGTTCCAGCGTCCTGATGGGCGTCGGGGACAAACCTGCTGCGTCCAGCCGCTCATGCTCGGAGGCCAGATCCGCCACTGACACGGCAAGATGCCCGTAGCCATCCCCCAGCACATACGGTTCGGTCCGGCCGTGATTGATGGTCAGTTCCAGCTCAAAGGTCTGCTCCTCATTCGCCAGATAGATTAGTGTGAAGCTGTCAAACACCAGCCGGTCCACCGGACGCAGCCCGAACGCTGCCTCATAAAACGCCAGCGAGCGCTGTTCCTCCAGAACACGCAGCATGGAATGGATCATTTTTGCCACAGCATATCCTCTCTGACATCGGCTTCGTCAAAATTTACAGTGCTCATAACGTGGAAGCCGGTCTTGCTGAAATTATTTTTTAAAAAAATAGTCTTTACGCACGCCGCGGCAAAATGGTTTCAAACAACAAATGCGCCTGTTCCGGGGATAATATTTAAAGAAATGATCACCTCTTCTCTTCTGCCTGCGCCGGCATCACGCCAGATGCGTATCTGGCTGTGTGTTGGCACTATTCTGGCGACGGGGCTGTCCGGCTTGCCGCTCTCCCGTGAGGCACATGCAGCAGAAGATGAAGCAGCCTCTCTGGAAGCTCTGGAACACCAGATGGCGCAAATTCAGGAGCAGCAGAAGGCGCTCCAGAAGGCGCTTGTCGGCATGCAGAAGCAGATTGCAGCGCATCGGGCCGCGCTGGGGGGGCATGCCGGGGGGTCTGGAACCCGCTCCGCAGTGGACGGCAGCAGCCACCATACGCTGACAACCGCGCGGAATACCGTATCTGGCAGCGGTGGCACGAGCCATAAAGGCTGGCCGCCGGAAACCGGGGCTGAAGAGGCTGGTCTTGAACCTGCCGAAGCCACCTCCACCGCCATGAACACGCCGCACCACATGGTGCACCATGCGACAGGACCGGACGCGCAGCCCATCTTCTCCGGGGTTGATACGCACCCCGATGTGGAAGCTGTTATTGGCCACCGCGCGGAAGACGTCATTTCCCGCATTGCGGAAAACAGCGTTGGCCCGCATGCGCGGGAAACAGCGGGCGCACAGGCCGCCGGTGCGCTGGGTGACCACGGCGTGTTCCATATGGGGCCTGTCACCCTCATTCTGGGTGGGTTTCTGGATGCCTCGGCCGTGGTTGAAAACCGCCATGTGCCGTCCGGCACGTTCAACTACTGGCAGGCCATGCCATATCCGAACGAGTCCCGATATCACACCAACAATTTTGAAGGCAGCGCGCGTTACAGCCGTATCTCCCTCATGGCGCGCGGCAACGTGGATAACCACTCCACCATCTCCGGCTTCTTTGAAATGGATTTCGGGGCTGGGGCCGCCACGACCGACGCTTATGAAAGCAACAGCTACGCCTTCCGCATGCGGCAGGCCTATCTGGCTTATGATAATAGTGATCTGGACTTCCATTTCCTTGCCGGGCAGGCGTGGAGCATGCTCACACCGGGCCGCATCGGCATTATCCCGCGTCAGGAAAGTCTGCCGGAAACAATCGAATCCTCCATGCTGGCAGGCCAAACGTGGGCACGGCAGCTCCAGTTCCGGTTTGTGAAGGACTTCCTCCAGCATCGTCTATGGCTGGGCCTGTCCATCGAAAACTCAGCGACGCTGTATGACACCACCGGCTTTACCAATGCGGACGGCACCGTCACGCTGCCCAACGGCAAAACCGCTACCATCAGCAGCAACGGCACCGGCCTGACCAATGATGCCCCGTTCTCCAACGAGATTGCGCCGGATGTGATCGGCAAGGTGGCGTGGGACCCGCACTGGGGCCATTACGAAGCCGTGGGAATTCTGCATTTCCCGCATGACCGCGTCGCATCCCTCGGGCAGGGCCACAACAATACCGCCATTGCAGGCGGTGGCGGGGGCTCCATGGTTCTGCCGGTTGTCCCGCATAAGGTGGAAGTGCGTCTGGCCGGGCTCGCCGGGGTGGGTATAGGCCGCTATGGCTCCGTCCTGCTGCCCGACGCCACCCTGAAAGCTGACGGGGACGTCGCGCCCATTCCTTCCGTGCAGGCAACCGGCGGCATTATTGCCCATCCCACCCCGCGCGTGGATGTGTATGGTTTCTTTGGGTATCAGGAAGCCGGACGGCGCTATTCCAACTATGGCGGCGGCGCGTATGGCTACGGCAACCCGAACTATTCCAACCTTGGATGTGAGACGGAACTGTCCACTCTGGGCTGCACGGCCAACACCCGGAGCGTGATGGAAGCGACCGTCGGCGCATGGTATCGCTTCTTCAAAGGACATTATGGAACGGTGGAAGCCGGAGCCCAGCTTGCCTACTCCCGCAGGGATGCATGGAAGGGTCAGGGCGGCGGACCGGATACCAGCATGAGTCAGATATTTCTGGACTTCCGTTACCTGCCGTTCCAGTAACACACCACGCTTGCTCATAAGCGCTCAGGGCAAAAGTTCTCCGGCCAGGCCTCTGGCCATTTATGCGGGGAACCTTTATCCCCCCATACATCTTGTTGCCTGGACCTAAAGTAGAATGCCTTTTCAGAATGCCCCCGCCTCTCTTGCGAGCGCCCTTGCCGCTCGCGGGTACGACTCCGCAACCCCAGTTCAGGCCGCCGTTCTGGCGCCTGACGCCGAAGGTCGGGACCTTCTTGTTTCAGCCCGCACCGGCTCTGGCAAAACCGTTGCCTTTGGCCTTGCGATGGCCAACACCCTGCTGGATGACAATGGCCGCTGCCCCCCGCCGGGCGCGCCTCTGGCTCTGGTCATTGCCCCCACGCGTGAACTCGCCCTGCAGGTGCGCAATGAGCTGGAATGGCTCTATGCCTCCAGCGGTGCCCGCATTGTCTCCTGCGTTGGCGGGATGGAACCCCGTGTGGAAGCCCGTGCGCTGAACGCTGGCTGCCACATTGTTGTCGGCACGCCGGGCCGCCTGTGTGACCATCTCTCCCGCGGGCAGCTCAAACTGAGCAACCTGCGCGCCGTGGTGCTGGATGAAGCGGATGAAATGCTGGATCTGGGCTTCCGGGATGAACTGGAAACCCTGCTGAAAGCCGCCCCGCCGGAACGCCGCACCCTGCTGTTCTCCGCCACCATCGCCCGGGACATTGCCAATCTGGCCCGCCGCTACCAGACGGACGCCCTGCGTATTGATACGCAGACCGGCAGCGCCCCGCATACGGACATTACGTACCGCGCCATTCTGACGGACCAGTCCGACATGGCTGGCACCATCGTCAACGTGCTGCGCCAGATGGAGTCTCCCACCGCTATTGTGTTCTGCCACACGCGTGAAGCCGTGCGGCAGTTGCAGGGGATTCTGACGCAGCGTGGCTTCTCCTCCGTCGCCATTTCCGGTGACCTCGGGCAGAACGAGCGCAGCCGCGCCATTGAAAGCCTGCGGCATGGTCAGGCCCGCGTTTGCGTGGCGACTGACGTTGCAGCCCGTGGCATTGATATCCCCGACCTCGGTCTGGTGATTCACGCCAGCCTACCGTCCAACCCGGCAACCCTGCTGCACCGTTCTGGCCGCACCGGGCGCGCCGGGCGCAAAGGGACCTGTGTTCTGCTGGTGCCGCCCTCACGCAGAAGGCTGGCGGAACGCCTGCTGGAAGGGGCTAAAGTTACGGCAGAATGGGGCGGCGCCCCGACACCGGACGATATTGCCAAAGCCGATGCGGAACGCCTGCTGTCCGCCCCGGAACTCTCTATTGCCGTGCCAGAAGCCGGTGGCATGCATGAGCTGATCACCAAGCTGACCGCCTCCCATTCTGCCGACCAGCTTGCTGCGGCGCTGATTGCCATGTGGCGCGCCAACCTGCCCGAACCCACCAGCGTACGCGTTATTTCTCCCGGCTCTGTCAAAAAAGCGCCGCGTGAACGCACCCGCCGGGATGATGAAGAAGGTGACACCCGTGGCCCGCGTGAACCTGGCGCATGGTTCCGCCTCTCCGTTGGCCGCGAGGACCGCGCAGACCCGAAATGGCTTGTGCCGATGCTCTGCCGTCTGGGCGGTATCCGCAAGCAGGATATCGGCGCGATCCGCATCCAGCCGGACCACACACTGGTAGAAATCGCACAGGATAAAGCTGAACGCTTCCAGTCCTGTGCCGCTGGTGCCGATGCGGATGAAATTACGGTCGAGCCTTCCGCTCCGCCGCGGGGTGGTGCCAGCCGGGCGTCCGCCCCGTAAGGGTGGCGGTGGCGGCTTCAGCAAAGGCGGTCCGTCCAGCCGCAAACGTAAAGGCTTCTGATCCTCTCAGACGCAAAAAAGGCCCCTCCCGAAAGGAAGGGGCCTTTTTCTTGCCTAACGACTCAGCGCCTTACAGTCTGGGCAGAGACGTTGCATCTTTCCAGTCAGACTTCAGACGATCTTTCTGGCTCTTCCAGGCATTTTTCGTATCCTGCCCGGCATTGTTCCATTTTTCCTGCGCGCTCTTGCCCGCGTTCGTCACCTTATCGCGCTGAGCTTCCCACTTCTTGCGGGTTTCCTCGTTCGCGTTGCTCCACTTATCCTTCGCGTTCTGCTCCGCGTTCGTCACCTTGTCACGCTGGGCTTCCCACTTCTTGCGGGTTTCCTCATTCGCGTTATTCCACTTATCCTTCGCGTTCTGCTCTGCGTTCGTCACCTTGTCACGCTGGGCTTCCCACCTCTTGCGGGTTTCCTCGTTCGCGTTGTTCCACTTATTCTTCGCGTTCTGCTCCGCGCTGGTCACCTTGTCGCGCTGGGCTTCCCACTTCTTACGGGTTGCCTCGCTGGCATTATTCCAGCGTTCTTTTGCCTGATCCTGTGCGGACTGGCCGGCGTTTTTCAGATTGGATGAAAATTGGTTAGCATCAGTCTTGACGGCATTCCGCGTATTCTCCACTCCCTGCTGTGCGCAGGATGTCAGGGAGAGGCAAGGATCAGCATGGGCGGCTGTGGCTGAAACCAGAACCGTTGCAAGCGGCAACCCCAGAACGGCGATTTTCCGAATGAACTGCATAAATATTCCTTCCATATTTCCTGATAACCATCAGGAAGACGGGCGTGTTTTAGGCAGGAAATTTTGTCAAAAAATGGCCATTCCCGCCCTGACCGGACAGAATTGCCCGCACACCCTCGTATCTTTTTTTGTGTTTGGAGAATAAACCCAGATGATTAAGCCTTCTTTACTCTGCAAACACATGCGCAGACCGCACACAAAGGCCGGACTTGCTTTAGCCACGGCCCTTTGCCTGTCTGCGGCCCCGGTATACGCCGTGCCGCCCACGCCGCCAACCGCACCCCATGCTGATGCGCCCAAAGAGGCCAAGACAGAGTTTACCGGCACCGCCGCCCTGCTCCCGGATGATGCCGTAACGCACCACACGGACACGTTTGCTGGCCACAAGATCAGCTATACCGCCCATGCGGGAACACTCGTGCTGCGGGATGATGCCGGCAAGCCCACAGCCCGCATGTTTTACGTGGCCTACACGCAGGACGGCGCGGACCCGGCAAAACGCCCGGTGTCCTTCTTCTTCAATGGTGGTCCCGGCGGAGCCACGGCTTATCTGCATCTGGGCGCCGCTGGCCCCACCGCTCTGACATTTCCCGCAGGCAACCCGACGGACGGCGCCAACGCCCGGCTGGCGCTCAACCCGGATAGCTGGCTGCCGGACACGGACATGGTGTTTATTGACGCCCCCGGCACCGGCTGGTCCACCCCGACCGACCCGAAAACTGCTGACAAAACCTTCTATGGCGTCAAGCAGGATGCCCGGGCCTTCGCCAAGACCATTCAGCTCTGGGCCAACACCAACGGCCGCCTGACCTCCCCGCGCTATCTGGTGGGAGAAAGCTACGGCGGCATTCGCTCCATAGAAGTCGCAGAAGCTCTGGCCCAGCAGCAGAATCTGATGGTGAACGGCATCGTCATGATTTCACCGGCGCTGGATATGGGGCTGCTGGATACCAGCAACAGTATTCTGGCCGCCGCCCTTACGCTGCCGTCTTTTGAGGCAGCAAAACTGGCCTTACAGCACAAACTCGCGCCGGAAACCGCAGCGCATCAGCTTGATGAGGCTTATCACTACGCACTCGGCCCGTATCTTTCCACGCTGGCCAACACCCCTCCCACGGGCGATGCCGCACGTGATTTTTATGAAGAGGTTGCCAACCACACCGGCCTGCCGCAGGACGTGATTGCCAAGGAACGCGGCCAGCCGCAGCCCATGGCGCATGATGTGCGCAGCCGGGACGGACGCCTTTACACGCTGTATGATGCCACGGTGTCCATTGCCGACCCGTTCCCCGAAGGCGTGGATAATGGTGACAGCCCGGACCCGACCCTCTCCGGCTTTGGCCGCGCCTATGGCAGCGCATTTGAAAACTATGCCGCCAAAACCCTGAATTACCGGACGGATCTGTCCTACGAACTGCTGAGCATGAAGGTGAATGCCGCATGGGATTTCCGGGGGGATGGGGAACCTATGGCGCATCAGATTCCCATTCTGCGCCGCCTGCTGGCTCTGAACCCGACCCTGCGGATCTTTATTGCTAACGGATATTATGATCTGGCCTGCCCCTTTGCCAGCGCACGCTGGGTAACGGAGCATATCCCTGTCGGCCGCAACCGCATTGGCCTGCACACCTACCCCGGCGGCCACATGCTCTATACCCGCCCGGACAGCCGTGCGGCTCTGGCACGGGACGTAAAGGCGTTTCTGGCCCCCTGAAACAGGCAGGACCAAACCCGCCAACATAAAAAAGGCGGGAGAGGTTTCCCTCTCCCGCCTTTTTCTGGCGTAGCGTGTAAGCCGCTCGCGCCTGCCGGATCAGCGCTTGCTGAACTGGAAGGAACGACGGGCTTTGGCGCGACCGTATTTCTTACGTTCAACCTGACGGGAGTCACGGGTCAGGAAGCCAGCAGCTTTCAGAATGCTGCGCAGGCCGGGTTCATAGTGCGTCAGCGCACGGCTGATGCCGTGACGGACTGCACCAGCCTGACCGGACAGACCACCACCAACGACGGTGCAAACAACGTCGAACTGGTTGTAGCGGTCAGCCACCAGGAAGGGCTGCGTCAGCAGCATGCGCAGCACCGGACGTGCGAAATACGTGCCAACGGGACGACCGTTAACCGTAATGTCGCCTTTACCGGGCTTGATCCACACGCGGGCCACAGCGTCTTTACGACGGCCCGTTGCGTAGGAGCGGCCCTGCGCATCGCGTTTAACTTCATAGACCGGGGCTTCCGGAGCCGTGGGAACCACGTCTTTCAGATCAGCCAGCGTGCCTGTACGTTCCTGAGTTTCAGACATGATGCTCAGCCTTTCTGCGCGTTAACGACGTTTTTGCGATTCATGGCAGCCACGTCCAGCTTCTGCGGCTGCTGGCCGTCATGCGGGTGCTCGGCACCGGCATAAACATGCAGGCTGCGCATCTGCTGGCGCTGCAGCGGACCACGGGTGATCATGCGTTCAACGGCCTTCACCACAACATGGTCAGGGTTTTTGCCACCCAGACGCTGTGCAATGGTGCGGGTCTTGATACCGCCGGGGTAACCCGTGTGGTAGTGGAACAGCTTCTGGCCAGCCTTGTTGCCCGTCAGCGCCACTTTCTCGGCGTTGATGACAACAACGTGGTCACCGCAGTCAACATGCGGGGTGAACTGAGCTTTGTGCTTGCCGCGCAGGCGGTTCGCGATGATGACGGCCAGACGACCCAGAGCGAGGCCTTCGGCATCGATCAGGATCCAGTTCTTCGTCACCTCCGCGGGTTTCAGCGAGAGGGTGGTCTTCATGAGAGTGTGATTCCGTTAAGACTATAAGCTTTGAAGATGGGCGCCTTATGCGGGTGCCAAAGGGCTTCGTCAAGAGGAATTGGCGTTCACCCCCGTAAAATCAACAGTTTTTCTTACGGTAACATGTTACCCCAACCAGACTTGCAGCACCCCCCGCCCGTGCATTACACGGGGAGATACGGTGAAGACTTCCTTTGTCAAAACAAGCAGGATTCCTACCTGGTGAAGAAACATGTCCCTTTTACAGTTGCTGGTATTGCAGCCCTCGCCTGTGTCGGATGGCTGGCGGCCCGCCATGCCGAGCATGTCATGCTGGAAAAAAGTATCGACAGTTTCCGCCAGACGCTGGGGCCGGATACGTCTTTTACGTATAAAAAGGCCTGGCCCGGCCTGCTTGGGCGGAGTGTGAAATTTACCGCGCTGGTTTTCCGGCAGGGGCAGCAGAGCGTGACAGCGGACGACGCGGAAATTTCCAAAGTCAGCACCACAGGGGATGAAGCCAGACGAATCGGCCATCTCGTTTTTCACAAGTTCCAGTTCACCGATACCTCAGGCAACCTGCGTCTGGATGATCTGTCTCTGGATGGCGTCACCCTGCCCAGCAACGGCGATGAAAAACAGGGCACCCCCCCGCAGGCGCTGGAAATCAAACATGTGGACGCCAGAAAGCTGCATGGCTTTATTGCCAGCATGCAGTCGGACTTCACCGCATCCAGCCTGAAGGTGGATGATTACGGGAATGATGAAGCCTCCCATCTGGATGCAAAAGACCTCCGGCTGGCAACCAGCGTTGCCCCGCAGCGCCAGATTACGGCCAGCGCCATCCTGCTGGACGGGATGGATCTGGCCGGACTGTATAAGAGTTACACCACCAATGCCCCCTACAAACCGCTGGACGGCGTGCGGGACATTCAGGTGGACGCCCTGAGCATAGAAGGGACAAGCCCTCTGCTCCGCCTGGCCCGCCTTTCCTCCCACGCCACCCATACCGAGGCATTGGAAAAGGAAGTCTCAGCCGTTCAGGGGCTGGAACTGTGGCCTGCCGTGCCCAACCTCTCTTTCCTGCCAGCTCTGGGCTATGACCATTTCCGGGGTGCGCTGGTGCTGAACCTGACGCATGATTACAAAGCCGGAAAGCTGCATATCGACACCTTCAGTCTGGAAGCGCCGGACATGGGCCGTCTGACACTGGACGGTGACTTCAGCGAGGCCAGTACGCTCGCCATGCTCTCAGCCAGTGCTGCGGATATGCAGGTGATCAGCATGAACCTGTCCTACCGGGATCGCGGGCTGGTCCCCAAAGTGATTGCAAATTTTGCCAGCACACGCGGCACCACCCCGCAGGACTATATAACGTCTCTGCGGAACAGCATGGCTCCCGAGGGCAGCGACCCGAAAGCGCCGTTACCCCAATTTGCAAGCTATCTGGCCAACCCCGGCAATGGCCCACTGACCATGACCGTGCGTCCCCCGCAGCCTGTGCCGTTGATGGCGATTGCCGCGACCCTGAGCATGCTGCCCACCTCCCCCCAGCTTGCACAGCAGCTCGGGCTGACGCTCCACGCCCCATAAAAAACAGGCCCGGTATCTGGTCGGACGATCCTGACCAATACCGGGCCGCCCGACCGCCGCTGTTTTTTGAAAAAACTTTTTCTGCAGGCTTACCGCGCAGCACCCGTCTGGGCAGACGGCGCTGTGGTCACCGCATTTTTCTGCCTGATCAGCAACTCGAAAGTATGATCCTGCTCCGGCGGCCGCAGCCGCTGGATGAAGATCTGCTCTTTCTTGTAGGAAATCCACACCCGGTTATGCCGCAGGAAGTCCGCCCCCAGCAGAGCATAGCCATCAGTCTCAATGGGAGAGACGGCCAGCATCGGGTTGGGGTAAATTTCCGTCCCGATCTGAAGGCTGTCAAAACGATGCAGATATCCGCCTCCGCGTCGTTTCCCGTTCACACCCCCTGATGTCACCGGAACACCCCGCGCCAGTTCGTCTTTCATGACGCCCGCCTTACGCGCCTGCGATGGCAGGACAGTTGTATGCCACGCCCCGCTGTCCAGCATGGTATCAATCTTCTTGCCGTTCAGCCGCATGGTGGTGCCTATCCGCACTCATAAAGCGCAATTTTCCGGGCAGGCAAATTGAACATCACATCATAGGACCGGAGGAAATCCGCCCCGAACAACCCGACAACAGGCCGTCCTTCCAGTGTACCGCCAAAAGACTTCTTGGCCTGCGTGAGAAAAACCTCTCCGCTGGTGGCGGTGCCGAGGCCCATCTTGTCGGCGCGCATGACGGGGGAGAGCATCTCACCCGTCACGCCGCTGATGTTCAGAACGTGCCCGGTGTCCGTAAGGCCAAAATTCTTGCTGTCTTCTTCCGAAATCATGGACAGATCGGCCCCGCTATCCACAATCATCGCGGCGTCATGCCCGTTGATTGTCACCCCCACGATGGGGGAGCCAAATTTGTTCAGAACGGGGAGGTCGCCCAGTGTTGCGATCTGACACACCCCGTTCTCTTCCGCGCAACCGGCCAGTGCCAGCAACGCCACCATCCCGACCCAGCCTGCTTTACGCACGTCCTGCCCCTTTCACGGCAGCACGCAGTCAGGCTGCTTTAACTGCCTTTCTTCGCGGCTCCGCCACGCGGGCGCAGCGCCGGAAGCATTTCCCCAGTAACCGCATAGTAAACACGCTCGGCAATATTGGTGGCGTGATCCCCGATCCGTTCGAGATTTTTCGCTACGAACAGCAGGTGGATACAGGGGCCAATCTTGCGCGGGTCTTCCATCATATACGTCACCAGTTCACGGAACATGGCGGTATAGAGTTCGTCAATCGCTGTATCCGACCCCCAGACCTGCATGGCGCATTCACTGTCATTATTGACCATGGCTTCAATCGCGCTGTGCAGGTTTTCCTGCACCAGACGCGCCATGTTGCGCAGGGCACCAAAGGACAGTGCTCCATCCAGCGGCTCGACCTTCAGCGCCCGCCGGGCGATGGAGGAGGCATAATCCCCGATCCGCTCAAAATCGCCGGTAATTTTCAGCACGGCGATAATCACACGCAGGTCAACCGCCATCGGCGCGCGCAGGGCGAGAATACGGATGGCGAGGCTTTCCGCCTCACGCTCCAGAGCATCGACTTCCACATCCAGTTCAGGCGGCTCCAGAGCGGCATCTTCATCCTGATCCACTACGGCGGCAATGGCCTGCGCCGTCTGGCGTTCCACCAGACCACCCATGCGGGCCACCAGCCCACGCAGACGGTCCAGCTCCTGATCATATCGGGTGACGGTATGCGCGGGTTCGTTCCCCATGAGTGTCTCCTCCCTGTTCAGCCAAAGCGGCCGGTAATGTAGTCCTGTGTGCGGCTTTCACGCGGGGCGGTAAACATCCGCGCCGTGCTGTCCACTTCCACCAGTTCCCCCAGATAGAAAAAGGCGACCTGATCCGCACAGCGGGCAGCCTGCTGCATGTTATGCGTGACAATGGCAATGGTGAAATCGGTCTTGAGTTCGTCCAGAAGTTCTTCAATCCGCGCGGTGGAGACCGGGTCCAGCGCGCTGGTCGGCTCATCCAGCAGAATGACTTCCGGGCGCACGGCAATGGTACGGGCAATGCACAGACGCTGCTGCTGGCCACCAGAGAGCGCTGTGGCGGATGCCTGAAGGCGGTCCTTTACCTCCGGCCACAGCGCCACACGGCGCAGCGCATCTTCCACACGCCCGTCCATTTCGGAGCGGGACACACGCTCATGCAGGCGGATGCCAAACGCGATGTTGTCATAAATGGACATCGGGAACGGTGTAGGCTTCTGGAACACCATCCCCACGCGGGAGCGCAGGGCGTTCAGATCCAGTCCGCTACCCAGAATATTCTGGCCGGCAAACAGCACCTCACCCGTGGCGCGCTGGCCCGGATACAGGTCATACATCCGGTTCAGCACCCGCAGCAGCGTGGATTTTCCGCAGCCGGAGGGGCCGATCATCCCCGTCACACTGCGCTCGGGAAAGCCCAGCGTAATGTTATGCAGCGCGTGGGTCTTACCGTAATAGAAATCCAGATCATTCACCTGAATGGCGATCGGACGTTCTGACAGCGCAGCGGCTGACGCATCAGCCTCCCCGTTAGCCGGGGGCATAACCTGCATGGTGTTCTCGTTCATGTCCGTCCTCCGCGGATGCCCACCCGCACCACAATATTGATAATGAGCACACCCATCGTCACCAGCAGGGCTCCCGTCCATGCCTGCTGCATCCAGTCCTGATAGGCAGAGCCTGCATACTGATAAATTGCCACCGGAAGGCTGGCCATGGGCCGCCGCATATCCAGAGACCACTCAGAATTCCCCAGCGAGGTGAACAGCAGCGGCGCTGTCTCCCCCGCCACGCGGGCAATGGCCAGCAGCACACCGGTCATGATGCCGCCGCGCGCGGCCCGCACACAGATAAACAGAATAACGCGCCACTTGGCCGCACCCAATGCAATCCCGGCCTCACGCATGGACACCGGCACCAGCCGCAGCATGTCTTCCGTCGTGCGCACAATAATCGGCATGGCCATGAGCGCGAGGGCTGCGGCACCGGAAAAACCGGAGAAGTGGCCAAACGGCTCAACCAGTAGCATATAGATAAACAGGCCGATCAGAATGGACGGCGCGGACAGCAGCATGTCCGACACAAACCGCACAGTCCGGGCCAGTTTGCTGTCAGCGCCGTATTCCGCCAGAAAAATACCCGTCAGCAGGCCGGCCGGTGCGCCCAGCAGAATGGACAGACCCGTTTGCAGCAGGCTGCCAACAATGGCGTTGGCCAGACCACCACCAGCCCCCGGAGCCCCCATGGAATGGGTGAACAGGGAGAGGGTCAGGCCGGGCAGGCCGTTTTTAAGCAGCGTCCAGAGAATGGACCCCAGCACAAACACCACAATCAGCATGGCCAGCCAGCTCATGCCGGTGGCCAGTTTGTCGATCATCTTGCGACGCAGGGCCAGTACGCCGGACCGCTGTGGCCGCCCGGCAGCCTGTGAGAAGACCTGACGGGTCATGAGCGTTTTCCTGCCTGTGCTTCCCCTCTGGCCAGCAGAATGCGCGAGACCCAGAGCGTCACGAAGGAAATAGCCATCAGAATAGCCCCGAGCGCCATCAGGGAGGACAATTTGAGGCTGCCCGACGGGCTTTCCGGGAATTCCAGAGCAATCAGCGAGGCAATGGTGTTGGCCGGGGCAAAGAGAGACCAGCCAATATGGTTACTGTCCCCGATCACGAAGGTCACAGCCATGGTTTCCCCCATGGCGCGGCCCATGCCCAGCACAATGCCGCCAACAACACCCTGCCGGGACCAGGGCAGCACAACCTGCCGCATCACTTCCCAGCGAGTCGCGCCCAGCCCGTATGCGCTTTCACGCAGCACAGCCGGCATGGAAACAAACACATCCCGCATCACGGCGGTAATGGACGGCACGACCATCACGGCCAGTACCAGCCCGGCTGTCAGCAGGCCGGTGCCGAATGGCGCCCCGCTGACCAGCGCGGACAGCACAGGCACATGGCCAAACATGTGGCGGGCCGTTGGCTGCACGTAATGCGCCATGACGGGCACGAGCACAAAAAAGCCCCACATGCCAAAAATAATGGAGGGAACAGCCGCCAGAAGCTGCACGGCCATGCCAATCACGGAGGAGACCGCCGGGGGCGCCAGAGCTGTCAGCCAGAAAGCCGTACCAAAGGCCAGCGGAACGGCAATCACCAGCCCCAGAAAGCTGCTGGCCAGCGTGCCGAACACCGGGGCCACCGCACCAAAATGCTGCGTGACCGGGTTCCAGACAGCCGTGACAAAAAAGCCCGGACCAAACGTGGAAAATGCCTTCCAGCCACCTGTCAGCATCACGGTAATGATGGCGCCCAGCACAAGAAGGACGCCAATACCCGTCACAACGACCAGCGTCCTGAACAGGGCATCACCATCCCATCGGCGGTTTATCTGAGGCGTTGCAGCCTGCGGGGGCTGCACTGCGGTTCCGTCCATCTGCACTCCGTTCCGATCAACAGGCCGGGAATTGGGAGCAATACTGAACCACCCGGCAGCCTGCAACCAGAGCCGTGAACAAACGCACCCATACGCAACAAATGTCATGAAACTGTAGCACTTTTACACCGAATATGTCTCAAACCCCTTCCCCGCACCCTGACACAGCCCCACTTATGGCGTAGGATGCGCGCCCGCATTGTCGGCCTGCCTGAGACCGGGCCGTCTTTTTTACCCCTTTTGATGTATTGACCAGAGAGACCCCGCAATGGCCGGTTACCGTTCCCGCACTACTACCCATGGCCGCAACATGGCAGGCGCCCGCAGCCTGTGGCGCGCCACAGGCATGAAGGATTCAGACTTCGGCAAGCCCATTATTGCCGTCGCCAACTCCTTCACGCAGTTTGTGCCCGGCCATGTCCACCTCAAAGACATGGGTCAGCTTGTGTGTGATGCCATTGCGGAAGCCGGAGGCATTGGCCGCGAGTTCAACACCATTGCGGTGGATGATGGCATTGCCATGGGCCATGGCGGGATGCTCTACAGCCTGCCCTCGCGCGAGCTGATTGCCGATGCCGTGGAATATATGGTCAACGCGCATTGTGCGGATGCGCTGGTCTGCATCAGCAACTGTGACAAGATTACCCCCGGCATGCTGATGGCCTCCATGCGGCTGAATATTCCGGTGGTGTTTGTCTCTGGCGGCCC
>SCDS01001392.1:18941-29395 GCA_004149465.1 Drosophila nigromelanica | reverse complement strand
GCCAATCTCAGGCAGACGGTGGAAGCCATAAGCTACCCGGAAACAGCCTTTGCAAACAGGACGATTTAAAAGGGAGCCAGCAGTGTCAAATGGCTACCCGTTCGACATCTGGCAAGGGGGAGAAACCTCCCCCGTTGACCCCTCTTTTCTATAATTATATTAATTTTTCGGATATTTCTCGTTGAATACGTGATATCGTTTCTATGTTTGGCCTTGCATCTCTATCAACTTTAATTTTTCGTGCTTTGAATTTTCCCGTTATAGGATCTTTAACTTCATAATCTTTAGTAAAAGATCTTTTATATAATCTCGGTGCAGCTCCTTCATATGGTTTGAATAAAACTTTCCCATCATTTAGGTGCTCATCTTCATTTTGTGTAATAGAATCACAATGCAATTCGAGTGCTTTACTCTTTAAGTAAGGTTCGATGAATTGTACTTCTTTTATTCCTGCGGCCACTATATGTCTCGCACAATTATGGCAAGGAAATGTTGTTACAAAAAGACGGCAATTATCTGTAGATTCACCTTTCCGTGCGGCAGATATTAGCGCATCCATCTCAGCATGAACAGATCTACTAAACTCGATTAAATCTCCAATTTTTGATTTTTGTATTTCCCGTTTAATCTGTTGAGACAATTTGTATTTTTCATTATCCCCTATACTTTCAGGAAGATTTGTTTTTATTATTTTATCTAACTCTTCTACTATTTTATTTTTTTCTTCTGTATTTTTACATGACTTATTAATAAGGTAACATCTTCCTTCATTGATTTTTTTTGGTGTGTCGTCTGTTTTATTAGATTGCCCATATAAGCCACCACCTGCTCTAGGAACCTCGTTGCAACCCGTCGAAAGAATTTCTCCTTTAGAGTTCATAAGGGTAGCACCTACTTGCCGAGACAAACAGGCGCTACCTAACTTAGCCGCATAAGCGGAATACATTCCATGCTCATTATCTGTGGGACGCAGCATGGGATTTTCAAAAGTTATTAACTCTATAAATCGAATAATCTCTTTATAAGGTGACCATTCATGCATCTCATCACTAGGTGCATCAAAGGACGATAATTTTTCTGTTGTATTGATGAAATAATCAGATTTTTCGAAAGTTGACGATACATGCTGTCCATTCTTGAATTTACGATCATCTTCATCTCTTAAGATAAAATCATCTAATTCTTTGGAGTTTTCATTTTCCTGTATTCCAAATTTATCTTTTAATCTGCTTTTCCTTACTTCTGGTTCACAAACATTACCCAAAAGCCAGAAAGACTCCCCATATACTATTCTCAAAAAATCTACCTCAGCAGGGTTTTTTAATGAATCAATAATAAATACAGAATCATTAAAAACATCTTGATGCTTTTCATAAATTTCCTTCACGAAAGCAGCAGCCAAAAAAGAATTATCGTAATCTTTTCTAAGCATATCTCCAAACTCCTGAAACATTTTAACTCTTTTAAATGGATTTAATTCTTTTTTTATTGAATCTAGATCAGAATCTTTTACGTTTTTTTCTATCAATAAACTTGCTTTTATTATAAAAGCTTTTTTCTTTTTTTCTTCAAAATAATTTTTTATTATATTAGAAACCCATGAGGTTCCAGAGCCTACAGCCCCGACAATGCCGAAAACTAAAATATCGCTTTTATCTTTTTTGAGAAAATCCAATGGTTTGAATTTGTTTGAACCAGTCATTGTAAAACCTTAATTTATGTTCCTCTTAATTAATTTAATAAATTTTTTCTTTGAAAACAATATTCACTCCAAATATTTCCCAAATTACTTATAGACTTTACGAAATAATAATTACAAATTTATAAGAAAATTCGTTATTTTACGAGCGTGAGAATTATACCTGATGACTAAAAACTATTCATCTCGATCAACAGATTTACTTAATTTAGATTGAATAAATTTTCAAAAACAGTGCTGATGTCATTAACTTCTTGACTGCCCCACGGGTTTGCCCGCAGAGTGAACCCGCAGTCACCATGTGAAGGATGATTTCATCTGAAATTATCGTTCTATTTCAATGGGTTGCTTTGTTGGTCGTGACCAAGGAGAGCGGGTTCGAGTCCCTCAGACTTTTGCGCTAATTCCTTGAAAAGACACCATAAAACCGGATGGTGATAGGTGAACGGGACTTTCCCGGTTGTCTTCCCAGTCTGGGAACTCACATGCTGCGTCTTATCGGCTCTCATTACCACTTCCGCCGTGCCGTCCCGGTCGTGCTGCAAGCCTGCCTTGGCAAAACAGAAATCTCCCTCTCTCTGCAAACCGAAAGCAAGTTTCTGGCCCGCCAGAGAGCTGCTGCCCTCTATGCCCGCACAGGTGAAGTCTTCCATAAAGCCAGAACCATGCAGGGCCGGTTCTCTGGCAAGGAACTGGCGTCCCTCCTCACCTTCCAAAGCCCGGTAACACTGGAACCTGAGGTTTTGGCTCAGGAAGAGGAGGCAACCTCTTCCCCCAAACGGAAGACCATGAAACCGAGGGAGAAGCTGACCCGTAAAGTCGTCAGGAAGCCTCGTAGCGCCAAGAAGGCACCACCCGTTCTTATGCTGTCCGATGCCTTGGAACAGTTTGTCTTGAGCAACCCCAAGGCCAGCACAGACACCAGAGAAGCAACCAAACGGACAACAGCCCTTTATATCAGGGCTTTTGGGGATGCGCCTGTCAGTGACGGCAGTCAGGCCGGAGCCTTTCGTGACCTGGTTCTTGCCCTGCCCGCAACACTGGGAAAGGGCAAAAGCAGCCTGACGCTGCAACAGGAGGCACAGAGGGCCAAGTCTGATGGTCTCCCTACCCTGAGCAATAAAAGCGTCAAGAACCACATGCTCCGCCTGTCGGCCCTGTGGAACCAACTGGTGCAACGGGAACTGGTAGCAAAGAACCCGTGGGCTGGCTGGCACTTTGAGAGTTCCCCCAAAACCGTGCGACGAAGCTGGACACCACAGGAACTGGCACTACTGGCTTCCGCTTCGTGGCATAGCGCCTTGGTGCCTGAACCGACCTTCCGGCTTGTGACCCTTATTGCTGCCTATACTGGTATGAGATTGGGGGAAATCTGCACGTTACGGAAAGAAGACCTGCAAACCCATGAGGGTGTTCCCTTCCTTACGGTCAGGCCCCATACTAAAGACGGTTGGTCGCCGAAGACCGAAGCTGGCATTCGTATTGTGCCAGTGCATTCAAAGCTGATTGAGGCCGGTGTGCTGGCCCTCAAGGACAACACCGAAAGCGATTACCTCATACCCGGCCTTGATGGGTCAAAACAGAAAGACCGAGGGGCTACATTGAGCAGGGCTTTCTCTCAACTCAAGACCCGCCTTGGCCTGCCAGCAGAAATCACATTCCATTCCTTCCGGCACACGGTTTCCACACAACTCAGGAATGCCAAGGCCGACATTCGCGAAATCTGGATAGACAGGCTTCTGGGCCATGAAGCAACCCATAAAAGTCAGGGCACCACCACCTATCTGACTGGCATCACAACCGCCAATCTTAGGCAGACAGTGGAGGCTATAAGCTATCCGGCAACAGCCTTCAAAAAGGGAATGTTTTAAAAGGGAGCCAGCAGTGCGCAATGGCTACCCATTGAGCATCTGGCAAGGGGGAGAACCTCCCCCGTTGACCCTCTTTAAGGAGATGATCCATCTTGCCATAGCAAGTAACCTGCTCCGGCGACTTGCATGGACCCCACTTTTTTCGCACTATCATAATATGGAAGAGCAGCCGTCAGACCGCCTGATTGCCCAGCGTATCCGCAATCGGATCATGGAAGCCGTTGAAATCTTGGCTGACGGCGACGAAGGCGTGCGAGGCAAATGGCCCGTGGAATATTTTGAGAGCTTCCACGACTGGGTTCCTCATCGCGACGATGGTGCAATGCGCGCAAACAGTGCGATCAGCCCGGATGAAGAAGCTGTACTCCGTCAGGTCAGCAGCATTCTTGATGATGCCTATGATGCCACACCGGGCAACATGAGTGCTGACGAACTTATAGCCACGGGGTGGCCAAACCGCATTCAACCTGTCGCTAGCAAGGCACTCAACCTCATGAACGCACGAGGCCGGTTCAGTGAAGAGCATGAGGAGGCAGCACCGTCCGACTGATCCGATCAAAAGCCAGCATTCTCAAATGGACTCTCAGAAGCGGGCAAGAGCGAAGTAAATTAGAGGCCCGTTAGAAACTCATTATTGGAAGCTGAGCCTACCTCGCGGAGCACATACATTTCGCTTCTAACACTCCGACTTTGCGCACTTTAATATGCTATGATAGAAAACTATTTCTATGCTCGTTCCGGCAATTCCCACCGTTTCCAAAATAGATCCCAAAAAATCAGAAATCATCAAGATGAACTACGAAAAATTACAAGCAACAACCTTCAAACTTATGTGTATGTGTGGCTTTCTACTGATCTTATGTAAATTTATTACAATTTCAATTAAGTTTAATTTCACATTTAACCCCCATGAAAATATACCTTTTACAACGAGCATGACGCAGTATGCCGCTATACTTCAGCAACTTACCTATCTTACTGAAAGTCTCATTGAGCCTCTTACCCTTTCATGGGTCGGTTCCTCTATCTGTCTGGTTTTGTCTAAAAAAAACGAGAAATAACGTTTTTGTTTAACAATGGAACGGTCAGTGCACCGGGGGCTCTCTAGTGAAAGCTGCAAACCCGTTGCTCTAGCCCGTTCCTGAAGCATCTCAATAATCCGCTCTTGAAGTCTCTGGCCTAACTGTTCGCCAGTTTCACGTTCCTCGACAAGTTCCATTGGACTATTGGGGGACTGTATAAACAAATTGCGATACTATAGTGGCACCCTATCTTCTTTTCATCCTTGACGAACCCAGAGTGTTTAACCAAAATTGAAGGCAGAAAATTCAACCAGAAGACCGCGTGTCATTATCCGCTGTCTTTTCAAGGTGTTGCAAGCCTGAGTCCTCAGGCTGGAGCGGGTTCGAGTCCCGCAGTTTGCACCACTAACCTATTGAAATATAACAGTAAAATGAAAATTTGACGGGTCTGCGGGATTTTCTCGTTTGTTTTTCCAGAACGGGAATTGGTCATGCTCCGCCTTATCGGCTCACACTACCATTTCCGCCGCACCGTCCCGGTCGTGCTGCAAAGTCTGCTTGGCCAAACAGAAACCCTCCTTTCCTTGCACGCTGAAAGCAGGTTTCTAGGCCGCCAGAGGCTGCTGCCCTTTATGCCCGCACGACGAGGTCTTTTATAAAAGCCCAGAACCATGCAAGGTTGGGTCTCAGGTAAGAAACCAATATCCCTCCCACCTTCCAAATCCCGGGAATGTTGGAACCTACGGATTTGACACAGGAAGAGAAAAACACTGTTGGTCTTTCCAGACGTAAGCCAGAAAAACGAAGAAAAAGCTGCCCTTACAGTGATTAGGAAGAAAACCAGCGTAATAAATTCATCTATTTCAACACGACAATCGGGTATCACATCACCAAAAACTTTGATGCCAATTTCATGATGAATAACGTGACGAACGCGCTGCCTGCTCATGCTGGCACCGTCAATCTGACACGGTATTACGAAGCCATTCTGGGTCGCTCCTTCCAGCTTCAACTGGGTGCGCACTTCTAAGCTCTAAAAATGACCATCATGCCGGGGGTGAGTCTTTTCGCCCATCCCCGGCAGACAGCGTGTCTGCGCAGTGTTCGCAGATATTTTTCTCCGGCCTGTGTCTCTCGCCTCGCCCCCTTACATCCTGTAACAAGGCCTCTGCCGCATCGGTGACGAAGCAGACAGGAGCTGGCGAGGATGGCGCTTGATTTCACAACCCTGAACAGTATGCGCCAGCATAACCCGGCCTGGCGCCTGTTATGCTCGGACCACGCGCCGCTTATCCTCAGTTTTCTGCATCAGGTGTTTGTCCGCCCCAATGTGCGCAGTCTGAAGGCCGAGGACATGGCGGAAGCGCTGGAAGACACCCTGTATGCGTTGCGCCAGCAAATGGAGGACACAGCCTTCCCAAGAACCGCACGCGACTATCTGGAAGACTGGGCGTCTCCCGATAAAGGCTGGCTGAGAAAGTTCTATCAGCATGGCACGGAGACCGCCGTTTTTGATATGACGCCTGCGACCGAGAAAGCGTTGTCATGGCTGGAACAACTTGCTGAACGCAGCTTTGTTGGCACGGAATCCCGCCTGCGCACGCTGTTTGATCTGCTACGCCAGATGAATGAAGGCACCCAGAGCGACCCGGAGCAGCGCCTTGCCGACCTGCGCCAGCGCCGGGATGAGATTGACGCTGAAATTGCCCGTATCCAGAGCGGGGATGTCAGCCTGATGGATGATACCGGCATCAAGGAACGCTTCTCCCAGTTTACACGCATGGCGCGTGATCTTCTGGCTGATTTCCGTGAGGTTGAGCATAATTTCCGGCGTCTGGACCGCGCCGTGCGGGAACGCGTGGCCTTGTGGGATGGCACCAAAGGCGCTCTGCTGGATGAAATTCTGACCCAGCATGACCTGATCAACAACTCCGATCAGGGCCGCAGTTTTCAGGCCTTCTGGAACTTCCTGATGTCCAGCAGCCGGCAGGAAGAGCTTTCTCAGCAACTGGACCATATTCTGTCTCTTCCGGTCATTGCGGCTCTGCACCCGGACCCGCGCCTGCGCCGTATTCATTATGACTGGCTGGAAGCAGGCGACCATACACAACGCACTGTCGCCCAGCTCTCGCACCGCCTGCGGCAGTTTCTGGATGATCAGAGTCGGCAGGAAACCCGGCGTATTATGGATATTGTGCATAATATTGAATCGCGTGCGCTTGCCGCACGCCCCTACCTGCCGGACTACCCGCCAGATGAAAGCCTGACAGAGCTTGAATCCATGGCGGCCACACCGGACCTTATTATGGAGCGGCCCCTGTATGCTCTGCCACTTCCAACCCTTCTGAGCCTCGACCCGCTGCCGGACGACGCTGCGGAAGAAGCAGACCCAATGGCATTATATGAACAGGTTGTGGTGGACCGCCTGCGTCTGACTGAAAATATCCAGCAGGCTCTGGCAGAGGCCCCGCAAGTCAGCCTCGCCGCCCTGCTGCGCCGTTACCCGCTGGAGCAGGGATTATCCGAGCTTGTCGCCTATCTCCAGCTCAGCAGTGAACGCTTTGAAAGCCTCATTGATGAAAAGACGAGCGATCATGTAAGCTGGGACATCATGAGTGCCGACGGTTCCATCATCACGCGCAACGCCACCCTGCAACGCGTCATTTTTGTGAGGTCGGCATGAGCCAGACTCTGAACACGGCTGATGCCGCCCCGGCTCAGCCGTCCTTGCCCGTCTCTCTGTCAACCCTCGCCATCACGCTGCTGAAAGGGGTGATTTACCGGGAGGAAGATGAAGGTCTGTGGGGGCATCTGCTCCACCTGCAAAATCAGGTGCGGGACTATGTTTCTGTGCTCGGGCTAATGCTGATTATCGACCCTGCCGAGGGCTACGCCTATCTGCGCAGCGTGCCCGAAGCCGAGGACGATGCCATCGCCGCACGCATGCCCCGCCTGATTGCCCGGCGGCCACTTTCTTTCCATGTCAGTCTGCTGCTGGCCCTGCTGCGCCGCCAGCTTGTGCGGTTTGACGCCATAGGCGGTGAGACACGCCTCATTCTCAGCCGGGACGATATTGCCTCCCTGCTCCAGACCTTCCTGCCCGAAAGCAGTAACGAGGTCCGGCAGCTTGCACAGATTGAAACCTACGTCCGTCGCGTCATTGACCTTGGCTTTCTGCGCCCCCTGCCGTCCAGCAGCGCAGAAACGCCGAACGCCCTGCCCCAGTATGAAGTGCGGCGTATCCTCAAGGCCTATATTGATGCGGAATGGCTGGCCACGCTGGATGAACGGCTGGAGACCTATCTGACGCACGCGCGCACCCTTGAACAGACTGAAGCGATGACACCCCGTGCTGCGTCCTCCGGCCCCGAGGAACAGGACCTCGAACCTGACCTCCAGCTTTTTTCTGACCATGCCCCGACAGGACTGACCGACCGTGACTGACACCCAGCAAGCCCCGCTCGACTTTGCCGTGGATGATCGTCTGGCGGGCTTCCGCCTGCACCGGCTGGAAGTGCTGAACTGGGGCACGTTTGATAAACGGATCTGGCGTTTTGACCTCAATGGACGCAACGCTCTGCTGACGGGGAATATCGGATCCGGCAAATCCACACTGGTGGATGCCATCACCACCCTGCTCGTGCCAGCACAGCGTATTGTGTACAACAAGGCCGCAGGTGCGGATACGCGGGAACGCTCCCTTCGGTCTTACGTCACGGGCCACTATAAATCCGAGCGTAACGATGCAACCGGATCAACCAAATCCGTCAGTCTGCGTGACACCCAGAGCTATACGGTTATTCTTGGCGTTTTTAAAAATGAAGGGTATCTGCAGACAGTTACGCTGGCGCAGGTCTTCTGGATTAAAAAACAGCAGGTTCAGCCCGCACGTTTTTTTGTGGGGGCTGAAAAAGAACTCTCCATTCAGGAGCATTTTACCGGCTTTGGGGCGGATATTCTGCAACTCCGTAAAAATCTGCGGGCGCTGGGCGCTGATGTAGAAGACAGCTTTAACCGCTACGCCGCCTGGTTCCGCCGCCGCTTTGGCATTGAAAACGAACAAGCTCTGGACCTCTTCCTGCAAACTGTCTCCATGAAATCTGTTGATAACATCACAGATTTCGTGCGGGAAAACATGCTGGCCCGGTTTGACGCAACTGAACGCATCCATGCCCTGATCTCGCATTTTGAAGATCTGGATGACGCGCATCAGGCCGTCCTGAAGGCCCAGAAGCAGATCAGCCTGCTTACCCCTCTGGCGGAAGACCTGGCCGCCCATGCGGAAAGTGAAGCCCGGAGTGAGCAGCTTAAAACCAGCCGTCAGGCATTGCCGGGTTATTTTGCAGGCCAGAAAGCCGCATTGCTTGAGCAGCAGAGTGCCAGAGAGCAGGAAAGTGCTGCAACCAACAAGCATCAGTTAGACGCGCAGGATGCGGTCCGTATCGCGTGCCAGCAGCAGCTTGAAGAAATCCGGCAGGCCATTTACGCCAATGGGGGCGACAGGCTGGAGCAGCTTGCCGCTGCCATCCAGCAGGCCGAAAAAACGACTGAAGAGCGCCGCAGAAACGCCGCCAGTTATGCAGGGCTTGTCGAGAGGCTGAATGTAAAGCCTGCCAGTTCGGCTGAAGGCTTTCAGGAACTGACCCGGCACCTGAAAAAGCAGAAAGCCGAGTGGAAAAAACAGGATAGCTGGCTGGCAAAAGACCTGACGGAACAAAGCATTCTCTTCCATGAAGAGAAAAACCAGCATGCCGAAATCCTTACAGAACTGGACAGTCTGCGCAAACGCCAGAGTAATATTGACGAACGGCAGATCCGCATGCGCGCCATGCTGTGTGAGGCTCTGGGCGTATCAGCCGAAGATCTGCCCTTTGCCGGGGAACTGATCCGTGTGCGGGATGACGCGCGGGAATGGGAAGGTGCAGCAGAACGCCTGCTGCATGGTTTTGCATTATCGCTGCTGGTGCCGGAGCATCTCTATGCTCAGGTGGTGGACTGGGTTGATCGTACGCATCTGAAAGGCCGTCTGGTTTACTATCATATTCAGCAACACCGTGCCGGATCTCAGGCAGCACGCCACCCTCATACTCTGGCGCAGAAACTGGAGGTCCATCCGGACTCCCCCATGCGGCTCTGGGTGGAAAATGAACTCGGGCACCGCTTCAGCTTTACCTGCTGTGAAACGCAGGAAGAGTTCCGCCGCTCCGGCAAGGCTGTCACCCGGTCCGGGCAGGTCAAGGAACCCGGCGGACGGCATGAAAAAGATGACCGCCACAGGATTGATGACCGCAGCCGCTATGTGCTGGGCTGGAACAACGCCATCAAGATTGCAGCGCTTGAAGACCGGCAACGGGTGCAGGAAGCCCTGATCCAGAAACATGCCGGAGACATTGCGCAGGCGGAAAATACCCGCAAAATGCTGCAAGAGCGGTTTGAAACACTGACCCGGCTGGAACGCTATCCCGATTATACGGAACTGGACTGGCACAGTGCCGCACAGACCGCCGCACATCTGACAGCCGAGCGCGAGGCTCTGACGGCAACCTCAGATGTCCTGCGAGAACTCAGGCAGCAGAAAGATCAGGCAGAGCAGACACTCCGGCAGGCTGATACGGCGTATCTGGACCTGTATAAAAAACAGGCTTTGCTGGATCAGTCAGTCGCCCAGATTCAGGCCCGTCTACAGCAATGTCGGACAACCCTGAGCGCGTATGTGCTGACGCCGCAGCAGCAAGAAGACCTGCAAAACCTTCAGGCACAGCTTAAAGACCCTGAACTGAGCAGCCCTGACGCCTGCGAAGCGGCTGAAACGCAGATGAGAGACCTGCTGGATACCCGGATTGACCAGCAACAGCGTACGCT
>SCDS01001392.1:0-15465 GCA_004149465.1 Drosophila nigromelanica | reverse complement strand
GCGTGACCCTGCTGGGCAAGAAGGAATATGAAGAATCCATCGAAGAAATGCGTCATGCCGACTGGCTGATTGAACGCATCCTGTTCCTGGGTGGCCTGCCGAACGTCCAGCGCCTGAACACGATCCTGATTGGTCAGGACGTGAAGGAAATTCTGGAATGCGACCTGAAGCTGGAAGAAAAAGCCATTGGCGACCTGCGTGAAGGCATCGCCTATTGCGAAAGCGTGCGGGACTATGTCTCCCGTGACCTGCTGCTGAAAATCCTGACGAACGAAGAAGAACATGAAGACTTCCTCGATCGCCAGTTCGACCTGATCAAGCAGGTTGGCATTGAACGCTACATCCACCTGAACTCTGCTGCTGCTCCTGATCAGGAATAAGCACACAGTGTTTCGCTCCCTCCGGCCATCCCGGTCGGGGGAGCAGGCCTGCTCTAGCGGGCCACAAAGGCCTTAGCATACAGCTCGGGCTTAAACCCCACGATCACCGACCCTGCCTCCAGAACAGGCCGTTTGATCATGGAAGGCTGGGCCAGCATCAGCGCCAGAGCTTTTGCGGCATCCAGACCGGTTTTCTGGTCTTCCGGTAATTTACGAAATGTTGTTCCCGCCCGGTTGAGCAGCGTTTCCCACCCGACCACCTCCATCCATTTTTCAAGGTGCGCGGCATCAATGCCCTGACTTTTATAGTCATGGAACTGGTAGTCTACCCCGTGCGCCTCAAGCCAGCTTCGGGCCTTGCGGATGGTGTCACAATTCTTGAGTCCATACATCACGACCGGTGCTGTCATCTGCCGTCCTTTCATCCTTTTGCCGCCCTTGCTTTTATCAGCCAGGACCGTCTGGCTGAATTGATTGACAGGTTTGCAGAAATCAGACCACTTTGCAGCCATGCTTCGTTCCCTCATCCGCCCGTTTGGCATCAGTTCTGCTCTTTTGCTTGGCGGATGCGCAGTGCAGGGCGCACCCTCTTTTTCACTGGTCGGCGCGTATTTTCCGGACTGGATGCTGTGCGGCATGATCGGCATTGCCGTCGCCGTTACGTTGCGCGTGGTGTTTGTGCTGACGGGCCTTGATGCCATCCTGAGCCTGCGCCTGTTTACCTACCTGTCACTCGGGGTGATCACCGCGCTGCTGGCGTGGCTGATCTGGTTCGGACCGTAGCGTATGAAAAAAGTCTCTCTCTCCACCACCAGCCCTGTCGGGCTTGCTGTGGCAGCCATCTGTATTCTGGGGGCCATTGGTCTGGGGGTCTACGTCTCCCGGCAAGACAGCGCCTATCCCTCATCCGATAGCGGCTCCATTGATGCCGAGGTGGTGCATATGGCCTCCACGGTAGGGGGGCGGCTGGTTGCCCTGCCTGTCCATGTCAATCAGGCGGTTAAAAAAGGGGACGTCCTCTACCGGCTGGACCCGGAACCTTACGCGCTGGCCGTGCGGCAGGCAGAAGCCAATCTGGCGCTTGCCGCGGCAGAAGTGGAAAACCAGAAACGTCTTCTGGCTGTAAAAACCGCCAACGCCGCCGTTGCGCAGGACCAGACAACCCGCGCGCAGACCAACCATGATCTGGCAGCCCGCACCGTGGAACGCCTCAGGCCTCTGGCCGGGCATGCCTATATCCCCTGGCAGCAATATGATCAGGCCCGCGTGGCGTTGAATGATGCTGCTGTGTCCCTCGCGCAGAGCCACCAGCAGGCCAGCGCTGCCCAGACGGCAATCGGGGATTTAAAAAGCTCTCTGGCGGCGCAGGAGGCTGCTCAGGCCATGCTGGATCAGGCCCGTTACGCCCTGCGCCAGACGACCGTCATTGCCCCGACGGACGGGTACGTCACAAGCCTGCGCGTCAAGGAAGGGGAGATTCTCGCACCGTCTCAGGTGCTTTTTACCCTGATTGCCAATGATGCCTGGTACGCCAGCGCCAACATCCGGGAAATAACACTCGGCGCGATAACACCGGGAGACTGCGCAACCGTCTATTCCATGATCGACCGGCACACCCCGATCCGTGGCCATGTGGAAAGCATTGGCTGGGGCGTGGCCTCCCTCGATTCTGCGGGACTGGCCCGCGGGCTGCCACTGGTGCCACGGGAGATGGACTGGGTGCATGTGGCGCAACGCTTCCCGGTGCGTATCCGGCTGGACCCGGCAGACCCGCGCCTGTTGCGGCTGGGTGCGACAGCCACAGTCGAGATCCGGCATGGCGAAGCCTGCCACTAACGTCCGCCCTCTGACCGCCAGCCGGATCTGGCGGCTGATTACGGAACGCTCCCCCGGCCGTGGCACCGTGGCCCTGCGCATGGCGGCGGCCTGCACAGTCACCGTGCTGGTGGGGGAAATCTGGCAGGTGCCGGACCTTGCCGTACCGGCCCTTGTCACCATGGCCCTATGGCAGAAGGACCGCGTGACCAACGTTCTGGCAGGGCTTGGGGTCAATCTGCTGTTTGGCCTTATTATCCTCCTGATGTTCGGGCTGGTGCGCCTGACGCTGGACCACCCGATGGGCCTTGCCAGTGCCACGGCTCTTCTCTCTTTCGGGTTCTTCTTCCTCGGCTCCGCCAGCAAGCTGAAGCCTGTGGCCTACATGCTGGGGCTGGTGGTGGTGTACGCCATGATCGCAATTGGGAATGTGCCTGTCGGGGAGCTTGCCACACGCGCCCTGCTCTATGCGGATCTGTTTATTCTGGTCCCCGGTGCAGTCATGGTCTGTCTGGCCCCCTTTATCTGCCCCTCCCCCAAAACCCTGCTGACCCGCTCTGTTGCAAACCATTTACGTCTGAGCGCCGCCCTTCTCCGCACTCCGGAAAACAAGGAACAACACGATCAGGCCGAGACCCTTCTGCGGGAAGAGACAAAAGGCATGATGCTCTCCCTGAAAATGGCAGGGCTGGAAAAACTGTGGCGCAAGCAGGATCTTGCGTGTCTGCAACAGGCCATTCCGCGCAGCGCAGGGGTTCTTGCCCTTGCGCATGCGCATGCAGCCGCCTGCACCACAGCAGAGGCACCGGACAGGCACGATGCCCCGCCGGAAGAGCTGATTGCAACCCTGCTTGAAATGGCAGATATTTTCCAGAAAGGCGATTACCCGACAGAGATCCCGCACCCTGCCGTCCCGTCTGCTGCCCCGGCCCTGATCCAGATCGCACTTCTTCTGCCTGACTTCACGCAGCCTGCCAGAAATCCGGACCGGGATAGTGAACAAGCCTCTGAAAAACCGAAGGAGACATCCCCTCCCTCCGGTTTTTTCGCCCCGGATGTCTGGACCAATCCGGACCATGTGCGTTTTGCCGTCAAAGGCACAGCCTCCGTCATGCTGAGTTATTTTATTTTCAAGATTCTGAACTGGGACGGTATTCATACCTGCATCATCACCTGCTTTATTGTCGCTCTCCCGACTATGGGGGAAATGGTTTCCAAACTGACCCTGCGCATTACCGGAGCACTGACCGGCGGCGCTCTGGCAATTCTTTCCATCATTTTCGTCATGCCGCATCTCACCAATATCGTAGCATTTCTGGTGCTGATTTTTGCAGGCTCCCTTCTGGCGGCATGGGTCAAATGCGGTGATGAACGGATTGCGTATGCAGGCTTCCAGATTGGTCTGGCGTTCTTCCTTTCCGACCTGAAGGGCTATGGCCCGACATCGGACATGACGACGGCCCGGGACCGCATTATCGGTATTCTTCTTGGCAATTTCATCACCTATGCGGTTTTCACCAGCTTCTGGCCGTCCAGCGCGTATGACAAAATCCGGGACAAGCTTTCTGCAACGCTCAAAGCCCTGCACGCCCAGCTTGCCGCCCCGACAGAGCAGGAGCGCCTGCAGCGCGCCGCCAGTGTGCAAACCGCTCTGGCCCAGACGGAGCGCATGATTGAGTTTGCAAGTGTCGAACCCGTTCATCTGCGGGCCCGCATGGAGGGGCTTGCTACCTGCCAGACGATGACAAGCCAGATCGCCTCCCTGACGGAAGAGGCGCTGATCCCCGCCCGGCGCGCTGCCGCGTCCGCCCAACTCGCCTCTCTGGATAAAATGCTGTCATGATCCGCCTTTCCCGCCGCGCAGCCTGACCCTACCTGCGGGCTATACGCTGCCTGCCAACCAGACCATTCTGCCACGTCCGCCTGAGGCGGAGGTCAGCACCACGCACACCTACTCCCTGCCGGAACTGATTGACCTCGCACAGTCCGCCAACCCGACAACGCGGCAGGCATGGAACACCGCGCGGGATGCCGCTCTGGCTGTTGGCATTACCCGCACCGCCTATCTGCCGCATCTGAGCGCCACGGTCGTGGGGGGATATACGCACCAGCGCAATAACGGCGCCAACCCCAGCGTGAGCAATGCCGGGGAGATTGGCAGTCTGATCAATAACGGGATCAATGAGGCGGACTCCCTGGGAGATGGCGTCAGAAACCGGAATTCCGGCCATGGTGAGGTGCAGACGCTCAGCATGCAGTGGTTGCTGTTTGACTTTGGCAAGCGGGAAGCCGTGATCAACGCCGCCAGACAGACGCAACTGGCAACCAATATCCTGTTTACGGCAGCCCATCAGAAAGTCATCTACGGGGTAACACTGGCTTTTTACACACATGCCGCAGCGGCTGCCCGTGTTGCGCTGGTGGCGCAGGCGCTGGAAAACGCCAGAAAGGTGCAGGCGGCGGCAGACATGCGCCTCAGGCAAGGTCAGGGCACCATTGTGGATGCCACACAAGCCCGGCAGATGACCGCACAGGCGGAACTCCGGCTGGTGCAGGCGCAGAACACCGCAGAGAACAGCTATCTTGACCTGATGACCGCGATGGGAATTTCCCCCAGCACCCGCCTGCAGACGCAGGATATTGCAAACCGCCCGCTGACACTGGCCGATATGCGCCTGACAGACGATATGATCCGGCAGGCCGTGGCGCAGCGCCCGGATGTGCTGGCCGCTTATGCTGCGGCAAAGGCCTCACAGAGCAATATTGCCGCAGCAAAAGCCGAGTTTCTGCCAAAGGTTTTCCTCTCCGGGAATGTTGCCTATACGACTGGCCATCTGGCGCTGTCTTCCGTGCCGGGCGTCGGGTCTGACTCCAGCCCGACGCTGAACCTCTCCACCAACAACTTCAGTAGCCTGATTCTGGGGGGGATTACCGTGCCTGTTTTTGATGGCGGGATGCGGGCCGCCATGCTGCGGCAGGCTAAAAATCAGGCTGACAGCGCACAGACCCTTTTGCGCAAAACGGTAGATGAGTCTGTCAAACAGATTGTCATGGCGGAAAACAGCCTGCATGGCAGCCTGAGTGCGTATGCGGCAGCAGGCCACCTGCAAACCGCGGCTCAGACCAGCTTTGATGCCGCTTTTGCCGCCTATCGCAGCGGGGTGGGGTCCATAACACAGGCCACACTGGCGCAGACTGGCCTGCTGGATGCGCAGCTTGGCCATTCAGACACCTATTATGCCGCCCTGATTGCCGCAGCCAGTCTGGCCTTTGCCACCGGCGCGCTGGGGGACGCCCCGCAGAACTGACGCCAGCCTCCTCCCGCCAGTCCATAAAGGTCGCCCAACCGGGCTTCGGGAAATTTTGACCTCAGGGATCAGACCGCTAAAATGGCGCGGACAAACATCCCACCACAGGAGTGTTGTTCAGCATCCGCCCCACAGGAAACCGAAGCAGTATGCGGCCCGCCTTACTCACCAGCCTTGTTATGCCTGTTACACGGCCTTTGCGGCGGTCTGTTGTGGTTTTTGGCACCGCTCTGTCCTGCATGAGCAGTCTGCTCCCGGCAAGCGGGCTGGCGCAGAGTCCGGCGGAAGATCAGGTTGAGCAGGCTCAGGACAGTCTGGGCAATTCCGCCCCGTTCATGAATCAGGCTGGCATGGGGATTACCGTCAAAGGACTGCATCTGCCGCGCGCCAGCCAGAAAAAAGATGATGATCTGGACACCAGCGATAACCTCCTCGGCACGATGGGCGGCCTGAGAACCTGGCTCTACAAGTATGGCATCACGCTGGATATGGAGGACGTGGAAGAACTGTGGGGCAATACCTCCGGCGGGGCGCCCACCAGTGCGGACGTGCGCACAGGGTCCGGCACTGGTCCGGCCTATGACGCCGTTACCGCCCCCACCCTGCGGGTTGATCTGGAAAAGCTGATTGGCCTGAAAGGCGGGATCTTTAACATCAGTGCGTTGCAAACACGTGGCCGTTCCATCACGCAGGATCATCTGGCCAATTACAACCCTGTCAGCAGTTATGAAGCCGACCGGTCCACCCGCCTGTTTGAACTCTGGTACCGGCAACTTCTGTTTGACGGAAAACTCGGTATCAAAATCGGGCAGCAGAATCTGGAATCGGAATTCATGCTGACAAACTATGGCGGCCTGTTTCTCAATTCCAATTTTGGCTGGCCCATGGCGCCATCCGTTAATCTGTACAGCGGTGGCCCCTCCTGGCCGTTAGCCTCTCCTGCTTTGCGTGTCCGCTATCATGTGACGCATGCCTTTACCGTTCTGGCGGCTGTGGCGGATGATAACCCGCCGGGTAACCGCTATAATGCCTTCACGATCCAGAATGGCGGCAACACGGCGGACCAGACCAATCAGGTCACGCATGATGGCAGCGGAACCCGTTTTAACACAGGCTCCGGAGCGTTGCTGATCGGGGAGCTGCATTACACGCTCAACCGCCAGCCCGAAGACCTTTCAGACGCCACAAAAGATCCCGGCCTGCCCGGTATCTACAAACTTGGCGGGTTTTATGACACCAGCAAATTTCCGGACTACCGTTACAACACCCGTGATCAGCTTATGGGGAAAAACGGTGGCTTTCCACGCTGGGACCGTGGGAACTGGATGGTTTATGCCGTGGTTGACCAGATGGTCTGGCGGCCGTCCTACAAATCTGACCGCTCTCTGGGGATATTTGTGCGCGCAACCGGCAATAGCGGGGATCGCAATATGGTCAGTTTTGCCGCCGATGCCGGGCTGAACCTGAAAGCCCCCTTTTCCGGCCACCCGAATGACACGGTAGGAATTGGCTGGGGCGTTGGCCGTTCCAGCTCTGGCTGGCGGCGCTATAACCGCACAGCAAACACGCTTGTTCCCGGTGATGAAAACCATCTGGAAATCACCTATCAGGCGGAAGTCAGGCCATGGCTGGTTGTTCAGCCAGATTTTCAGGAGATCTGGAACCCGATGGGGGGGAAAGCCGACCCGCGTTACCCGGCCTCTTCCCGTCGTATCGGGAATGAGACGATTTTCGGACTGCATACGAGTGTCACGTTCTGAATCCCTCCCGCCCGGTTGAAGTGCAGGCCAGAGTGTGAGATAGCGATGTTATAACGCCACTCCGGACTGAGCACACCAGCCCCCTGCGCGATCTGTCCCGCCATTTTTACCGATCCTTCCTCCCCGGGTCTTCACGTCCCGGTTTTCTTTGTTTTTTTGCTTGCAGAGCATGCCCTGCCATCCCGCATAATGGCAGGCGTCCGCTTGCTTTTTTCCTGCCCTGTTCCCTCTCCAGCCTGACTGTCCATGAAAAAACACCTCCCCCTTTCCTTCCCCCGTAAACCGACAATCCTGCGGGCTGCCTCCCGCAGCCTGATCCCGTCCGCCATCGCGCACTGGCTGGGCGTGCGGGCCATTGCCATTGCGCCGGAACAGGTTGCCGTGCGGGAAGGGCTGCGTGCCGGGGTCGCGGTGGGAACCGTCATGCTGCTGGCGCTGTACCTGCACACCCCGCTCATGGCGTGGTCCGCCTTTGCTGCCTTCTGGACCTGCCTTGTGGACCCCGGCGGGCTGTTGCGCCCACGGCTGGCGACCATGTTGAAATTTGCAGCCCTTGGTACGGTTATCAGCGGGTCCGTTTCCGCGGCCGCGGGGTTTGGTCTTGTGCCTGCTTTTCTGGCCCTCGGTGTGAGCGTCTTTGGCTGCGCACTGGGCCGCCTGCGCGGGGCGATTGCCACACAGATTGGCGTTCTCGCGGCCATCGTCGCTGTGGTGGCCGTCTGTTATCCCTTCCCGCCGGATGTCGCGTTCCGGCTCTCCGGCCTGTTTGCTCTTGGGGCCATCTGGGCCACGCTGATCTGCGTTCTGGCGTGGCCGGTGGACCCTTATACCCCGCTGCGGCTGGCCTGCGCCGCAGTCCTGCGGGAAGAAGAGCGCATGACGCGCCGTATGCTCGACCTCATGAAGCCGGACGGCCAGAGCAGAAAGCCGCAGCGCGCCTCCGCCGGGGCATTCCGGCGGGAAATCCGCAGCCGGATTGAACGGACACGCGGACGGATTGAAGTGCTGTCCGCTGATGCCATCAGCAGCCGCACCCGTGCCACGCTGATGCCTGCTGTTGAAGCGTGTGACAGGATTTTTATCGCGCTGATTGCGTTTGAACATGCCGTTT
Source organism: Drosophila nigromelanica (assembly GCA_004149465.1). Lineage (NCBI taxonomy): Eukaryota > Metazoa > Arthropoda > Insecta > Diptera > Drosophilidae > Drosophila > Drosophila nigromelanica. The sequence continues at coordinate 7,091 of SCDS01001392.1, read as the reverse complement.
TGTCGGGTGAAACCTCACGCACGGCCCGCCGCACCGTCCGCGTTGTAACCACCACCCTGCATCGCATGGCGCTGGAAACCCAGCGCCCGGAACCCCGCCCGGAACGCCTGCTCCGGCAGCAGCGCCTGCTGGCCCGCATTGCAGAACAGGAGACAGATCTGTTCAGCAAAGGGGCCCATGTCTGTGCGCAGGCTGTGCAGGACCTGATTACCGCCTGGCAGACTCTCTCCACCCCGCAGGCACACACAACGGGCCAGACCGCCTCCGGCGCGGCCCGCCCAGCCGCCGTGCCCCGTGCGCAGGGGCTGCGCCATGCCGCGCGGCTCTGCGTTTGTGTGCTGATTGCCTATGCGATTTCTCTCAGGCTGAATCTGCCCTACGCCTACTGGGCCATGATGGCGGTGGTGGTGGTTACGCAGCCGCGCGTGACCACAACGCTCCCCCGCACCATTGAGCGGGTTATTGGCAGCATTGCGGGCGGCCTGCTGGCGGCCGTTATTGGCGTACTGCTGCCTGTGTGGAGTATTCTGCTCCTTATCTTCCCGCTGGCGGCGGCGACCATTGCGCTGCGGAGCGTCAATTACGCACTCTGCGTGATGTTCATGACGCAGTTGTTTGTGCTGGTGACTGATCTGGTCAGCCCCGGTCTGGGGTGGGATGTGGCGCTGGCGCGCGCCATTAACAACATTATTGGCAGTCTGGTAGGGCTGGCAGGCTGCCTGCTGCTCTGGCCGGAACGGCGCGATGCCCCTCTGGCCACGCAGGTGGCCGAAGCGTTTCGCGCCAATATCCGCTACGCGGCTCTTGCGACTGGGCCTGAAATCCTGAGCTGGTCCCAGATTGAGAGTGCACGCCGTAAGGCTGGCACCACCAGCACGCTTGCTGAAATTCAGTATCAGACAGCGCGGCTGGAAGGGCTGCGGCGCTCGGACCAGATCGCGAAAGCGCGGGATATTCTGTTCCTGTTACGCAAACTGGCCGGCGCTGCGAGCGTCTGGTGGATGGAAAAAACACCCGACCCCACACCAGCAGTCCGCCAGCGTGCCGAACTGTACAGCCGCCTTGCAGAACGGTTTGACCCTGCGGAACATTCCCTGTCCAGCGCAACAGACCGGCAGGACCTGCCGCTGGAGGATCTGCTGACACTGCTGGAAAAGCTGGATCTGGCGGATCTGGAAGATGAACATATTGTCGCTGTCAGTCACGGATATCCTCTGTGACGGACAGCGACAGTTTTTATAAAAGTATGGAGAGTTATGGAGACTCTGGCGTTTGAGAGAGGCACTCTTACGCTGCGTAAGAGGCAACCCGGTTCTGGCGGAAGGTCTGCGCGACCTGACGCGCCAGCATCGCAACATCCGGCTTAATGGCATTATGCAGCGCGCGGACGCTCTCATGCGCTGCATAAAAACGCTGCCCTGCCTCGCCGCTCATCTGGATTGCAGCCCCCAGAAAAACACCGTCTATTTCAATGATTTTTGAAGTACGTATCATGACTGACCTCGAAAACAAAACCCTCTGAGGGGTGTTTCCGCCGGCAGTTTCACTCCCGGCAGATTAGAAGATGTGTCTGTTCTGCACATCATGACCTTTGACCTGTTGCAGTGAGATGCAACATCGCCGGTCCCTGCACATTCGCAGCGTCATCAGACTGCTCCCTGCTTTCATTCCATCCCTGCCGACTGGTGGGGTGAGGCAGACCTTATGAGCAAAAAAAGGGTCCGTCAATAAAGCACGACTCATATTGATATTTTATTCGCCAAACCCTAAAAGTTTAACATTTAAAAATAGTGTAAATTATTTTCTTATTTTTTAATGGTTTATCGTTATTTTTATCTGGAAATGAAGCAGTTTCCCTCATGTCTCTGAAAGATTTTTCAATGCGAAAAACATTTCACTTTCCTGAGAGACTCCATTCAACACTCTTCCATCGTGCTTAATGCAGAGTGCAGGCGCGCTAACCGGTCACGCCATACCGGAAACAGGCGGGGTCATGATCCACCACCATGCCAACAGCCTGCATCCATGCATAAACAATCACGGGGCCGACAAACTTGAACCCCCGCGCCTTGAGGGCTTTTGAAAGCGCCTGTGATGCAGGCGACTGAGCCAGCACCTGCCCGGTTGTATTGTAGACCGGCGCGCCGGGCACCATCCCCCAGCAGAACGTGGAAAAATCCTCCCCCTGCGCCTGCATCGCCAGATAGGCCCGCGCATTGCCAATGGTCGCCTGAATTTTGGCGCGCGCCCGGATAATACCGGGGTCAAGCATCAGACGCTCAACATCGGCCTCTCCAAAACGCGCGACCTGAACAGGGTCAAACTCTGCAAATGCTTTCCGAAATCCGTCCCGCCGCCGCAAAACAGTCAGCCAGGACAGGCCCGCCTGAAACCCTTCCAGCATGAGCATTTCCCACAGCATGCGGCTCTCATGCACGGGCACGCCCCATTCTTCATCATGATACGCGCGCAAAAGCGGATTGGTCTGCGCCCAGCGGCAGCGTGAAACAGGAGCATCGGAGGCAGGTGAGGGCTGATGGGTCATTTTTCTTTTCTATACGCTCCTCACCTCTACGTCACAGAAAAGCTGTCGGGCAGGTTTCCCTCCGGCGTGCCTCACACCTGCGCAATAAAGCCTGCGGGTGTGCCCTCGGCGGGGTTGAGAAACACCACGTCATCCGGTGCACGGCGGGGCGTGTCGATCTCCAGAAAAACAACCGGTCCTTTCACAAGGCGCGGCACCGCATGCACAGCCCGGCGCGGGAAGACCAGCAGGTGCCCCGGTGCAAACGGGGCTTCCTCCGCCGGATCATCAATCCAGAATGTGCCTTCTCCGGACAGAACATGCAGCACTTCATCACACTGTGTATGATAATGAGGCGGTACATCCCGATAAATCCGAAAGACTCTGATACTGGCTTCCGGTTTGTCAGTCAGATAGGTATCCAGAAGCATGGTGTCAGCCTGTTCCGGAAAGGCCGCTGCAAGTCGGGTGAGGTCAAACCGGCCGCCAGTGCGGTTTGCGGTCATGACATGCTCTTCTACGCTCATCAAAATGCATCTCCTGCTATCAGGGCTGTTTTGAAAGAAAGGCTTTTGCGCTGTTATTTTTCTGGGTGACTTCCGGGATCACTCTGGAAAACCCTCAAGCACAATTTTGCCTTTTGCCTGACCCCGTTCAATCAGCGCATGGGCCTTGCGCAGCGTGCCCGCTGTAATCGGGCCGAGATTTTCCCCCAGCGTGGTGCGAAGACGCCCTTCATCCACAAGGCGTGAGACCTCGTTCAGGATTACGCCCTGCTGGCCCATATCCTCTGTGCCAAACAGGGACCGCGTGAACATCAGTTCCCAGTGCAGGGAGAGGCTTTTTTTCTTAAACGGCAAGGCATCCAATGTTGCTGGATCATCAATCAGACCAAAGCGCCCCTGTGGAGCCAGCAGCGCAATACTGTCTGCCAGATGCTGCTCTGTCTGCGTGGTAGAAAACACAAAGCCCGGGCTGCCGGCAGACAGGGCCGCAACCTGCGCAGCGAGTGGCCTGCTGTGGTCAATAACCAACTGCGCGCCAAGAGCCGTCACCCAGTCCCGCGTTTCCGGGCGGGAGGCTGTGGCGATGACGGTCAGATCTGTCAGCACTCTGGCAAGCTGGATGGCCATGGAGCTGACGCCCCCTGCACCCCCAATAATCAGAATGGCCGGTGCCGCACCGGGCACCGGCTGATGGACCGCCAGACGATCAAACAGCATTTCCCACGCTGTCAGGGCCGTCAGTGGCAGGGCGGCGGCTTCCGCCCAGTTCAGGGAACGCGGTTTACGGCCCACAATCCGTTCATCAACCAGATGCCGTTCGGCATTGGTGCCGGAACGGTTTAAGGCGCCTGCGTAAAAAACTTCATCCCCGACAGCAAAATCCGTAACCTCCGGGCCGGTCCCGACCACAGTTCCGGCGGCATCCCAGCCCAGAACCTTCCAGCCCCCCGGCTCCGCTGTTGCCGTGCGCCGCACTTTTGTATCCACCGGATTAACGGAGATCGCCCTGACGGCCACCAGCAGGTCCCGCCCGGTGGCAACGGGTTCAGGCAGATCAATATCCTGAAGGGACGCCGGATTTTCTATGGGAAGCGGTGTCTGATACCCGATGGCACGCATGATGTCTGCTCCTGATGTTGAACCGTCAGAAGAGTGGGCGGTATGATCCGTCCTCACAAGAACGCACTTTTAACGCCCCTAGTATCGGAAATGATACCATCCATGCCCCGTATTCGTCATAAATCGCTGGATTGCAGCCCCGGCTGCGCGGTTGAAGCAACGCTTCAGCTTATCGACGGAAAATGGAAAGGCGTGATCCTGTATCATCTGTTTGAAGGCACGCTGCGCTTCAACGCCATTCGCAAACGCCTGCCCAATATTACCCAGCGCATGCTTACAGCGCAGTTGCGGGAGCTGGAGCATGACGGATTTGTTCTGCGGACGGTGTATGCGGAGGTGCCGCCAAAGGTGGAATACAGCCTGACGGCCCGTGGGCGGACGCTTGAGCCCGTTATCATGGCGCTCAAAAAATGGGGGGATGAACAGACCGAATTTGCTCACCGGGAGACCCCATAACGCCGGAGCCAGAGCAGGAGACCCGCAGAGGCGTTTCAGCATCCGGGAAAACCTTGTAAGGTCTGCGCACAGAACGACGGAAAGCAGTTTGCGACAGGGTATGCACAAAGTTTTTTCCAGAAAACGGCACGCGCAGCACAGCAGATCACGCGCAGCCCCCATCCTGTTCAGTGCAGCCTTTCTGCTTTTATCCGGGTGTGCGGCTCCGGTTTCTGTCACGCCGCTTTCCCTCCGGCAGGCCTACCAGCACCATAGTCGCAGCGCGCTGAGCGGCGGCACGCTCAGCAACACCACCCACACCGTCCTGCAACGCCAGAACCTGCTGCGCACATGGAGAAACCACCCGGCCGAAGCCATTGCCACCCTGCGCAGCCTGACACAGGCGCATTTTTACGCGCAGGGTCTGGCGGACCAGCTTTTTGCGCTGGCGGAGCTGAGCTACATGCAGGCTCACCGGCAGGCGGACCGGGCCGGATTTATGGCCTCCGCCCTGTATGCGTACGCCTACCTCAACCCCAATGGTCCGGCGTCTGAGCGGCCAGACGCGTATGATCTGCATGTCCGGCAGGCGTGTGACCTGTATATGCTGGCTTTAACAGAAGCTTTTGGCAGCCCTGTCAGCCTGACGCCGCAACGCTGGACGCTGCCGTTCGGCACGCTGGATCTGGCCACCACCTCCAGCCAGTTAGTGTGGCATGACCATATTTTGCAGGATATCCGCCCCATGGCGCGGCTCTCCGTCCACGGGCTGGAAAACGTGTACAGCCATACCGGGCTGGGTGAGCCTGTCGGCGCGCTTCCTCATGTGGACCACCCGGAAAGCCGCTCTTTTCAGGTTACGGAAAAACTGCGGGTTCCGCTTAATCTGCTGCTGTCTCTGGACGCCCCGCGCCAGCAGGTGCTGACCAGCAGCCTCCACGGGCGGCTGGACCTGACACCCATTGATGAAGACCGCCCTGATGACGGGCCTGCGCTCCCCACACCCCCCTCCGCACCCGCCGCCCCGCGCCCTATCCCTCTGCAATATGACCAGACAGCGGCCCGCGCGCTCAGCCTGAGCGATACGATGGACTGGTCCGCGGAATATAAAGGCTTTCTGGACGGCCGTTTTTTTGACAATGGCCGCAGGCCGCAGCTCGCCACCATAGAACCGCATCAGGTCGGGCGGATGCCGGTGGTACTGATCCACGGCACAGCCTCCAGCCCGGCCCGCTGGGCCAATATGGTGAATGATCTGCTGGAAGACCCGGAGATTCGTAAACATTACGAATTCTGGTTTTTCTCCTACGCGACCGGAAACCCCATTCCGTATTCCGCCCTGCAACTCCGCCACGCCATTCAGCAGGCTGTGGCGGACCTTGGGGGCGTAAAAGCTGACCCGGCTCTGGGGAACATCACGCTGATTGGCCACAGTCAGGGCGGCCTGCTGGCCAAGATGCTGGTGGTGGAGAGCGGGGATAAGCTCTGGAAAGGCATGGCCTCCCGCCCGCTGTCAGACCTGCGGCTGACTGCGGACGCCCGCACGCTCTTGCAGGAGGCGCTGTTCCCCTCCCCCATGCCGGACGTGCGGGAGGTGGTGTTTATCTCCACCCCGCAGCATGGCAGTTACATGGCCAATTTCTCTCTGGCCCGCCTTGTGGGCCGGATGGTGACATTTCCGCTGACGGTCAGAGAAGTCACCAAACAGGTGCTGGCCAGCGACCCGAATGTGGCCCGCCTGAACATGAACCCCTGGCGGGTGGGCAGTGTGTACGGCATGTCTCCGCATAGTCTCTTCATCCAGTCCCTTGCGGCACTCCCTGTGGTGCCGGACGTCCGCACCCACTCCATTATACCAGTTCTGGGCAACGGACCTTTGCAGGACGCTGATGATGGCGTTGTGAAATACGCGAGCGCGCATGTGCCGAATGTTGATTCTGAACTGGTGGTCCGCCATTCCGGCCATTCCACACAGTCCAACCCCATCACCATTGCAGAAATCCGGCGTATCCTGCGCAACCATCTGCTCCGCACACAAAGCGAACCGCTGGACGGCGGGGTGATCAGCCAGAGTGATATTACCGCCATTGGCGGCCTGTTCATCCCGACACGCGGCAACGGCCCCGGCACGGCGGAAACGCCTCAGCCCGTTCTGTCTGCCAGCTCCGCCTTACCAGTCAGGGCGGCCCGCTGATGGCGCAGGCTCCGCAATCCTCCCGCCCCACCCGCAAAGCTCCGCGCAGACGCTGGGCCTCCATATTTGCGGGCAGCGCCACGTTCCTGCTGGGCGCGTTTGGCACGCCAGCGCTCTATTATTCCACGCTGGAGCCGGACGCCGTGCGGCTGGGGCTGACGGGCCTGTTCCCTGTTCTTCTGGGCACCGCATTCATCCTGCGCGCGCGGCAGAGCGCCCGGCTGGCCCTCGCAGGTATCAGCGCGGCTTTTGCCGTCTGGTACGGCACCGACGCACCGCGAAACAACCGGGACTGGGCTGGTGAATATGCCCT
>SCDS01001391.1:0-11408 GCA_004149465.1 Drosophila nigromelanica | reverse complement strand
AGGGGGTTGTTTTGCCAGTGTTCGTGCGATGATGAATGAAACAGAACCCACAGTTCCAGCAAAGGCAACTGAAATAATTTTTTGAAATTGGAAGTGTCAGCAAATGTGCAAAAGAATTTCAATCCTCCGAATATACATAAGAAACACACTGAAAAGAAATGGGATCTCGAAAACCAAAAAAATCAACAAGTAAACAAATGAGTAATGTTCAAAATTATATTATAAATAATGACTATAAAATGTCTAACTTTGTAAAGAAATTAATAAAAATAACAGTTCATGGAAAATAGATATGGGTAATACACAAATTTAAATTATAAATAATTTAACTTTAATTTTCAAAAGTGCGTTTTTATAAAGAAATAATAATTAAGAATACATGTGGGTAATTAAGCATTTTAACTATAAATAATTTATAAAAACGAAATGTAGGATGTTGTAATGTATATGTTTTTAACAGTTGTACTCAAATTTTACTTTTTAATATGTCATGTTAATTTTGCAAGTTGAGTTAGTTTTATTAAAAATGGGTATTAATAAAAAATCGTTGCATTTAGAAAAAAATTAAGCAATAACTTTTTATTTGTATTTGAACATGTGTTATCGACCGTACTTAATTAATTAAATTAATTATATTATATTTGTTTCATTCATACCTAAACATATTTAAGAAGAAAGTAAATACAAACAGGGATCAGAAGTTTTACACTACTAATTAAATATTAAAGATAGTTTTGCTCTGATTGTTTATTATTCAATTTATAATGATTTTCGAGCGCAGTTGTTCTTGTTATTGGTTGCTTTGCAGTGCAGAACGGAAAATATCATGACCTAAGCATCGTAGTGCTTATATGTGTACATGTACATAAATACCCTCCATAAGTCGCCAGTTTTACGACATTTAGGCCATGAGCTGGCAGTTATTTTGTGAAGTTTGCCTGAGTCGTAACTTCAGTTTGTGGTTGCCTTGAATCATTTGCGCATGGGCATGCAATGAATGCCAATGGGGAATGTAGTCGCCATGCGAGCATTGTCTCCACGGAGACTCGGATTCGAAGGCATGTCAATATCCTCGTTGAGCTTTTTAACAAGTAGCTGAGTGGCTTGCGCCAATTTCCAATTGGGCAGCACGTCTGCGAGCGCGATGTGAGTCATCGCCATCATCATTCGCAGTTTTCATTTATTTCCTTTTTTATGCTGCACCGCGAGTTCATTTTGCATTCGTTAGCAGTCCTACACGGTTGTGCTCTGGATGCTCTCCGCGCGACGCCGAACTGGGACAGGAGCAGCAAGCGACCAAGCAAGCAAAACAACCCACGCAAAGTTCAGTGTCTCAGTGTCACTCAGTGTGAACGGGTTTCGCGGTTCTCGTTTTCGCAACAAAGCATACAAAATAAAAATACAAAAATACTATCTCGAACATAAAAGTGAAAAGAATTACTAGTTGGACAACTAAAAAAGTCGTTACATTATCATAATTACTAGCCAAAATGCCAACAATGACGCATCTATTTCTGCTGCTAGCAGTTATCATCGGAACCCTACAAATTCCAGGTACAAATTCATCGTCGATGCAGTCGGGACGATTGCCATTATTATTCAAATTCCAATTCATTCTGCGGCTGCTCGAATCTGTTTAATGTTTATGGATTGGCATTTATTTTTGAATTATTGAAGCACATTGTAGGTCCATTCACGCACACTAACACACACACTTATTTATAGCAGCTTGTGTTTGACTTGGCATTCATATAAAAATATATGTGTTTTGCTTTGCAACTTAAGATCATCTATGGCGCATCTGTGCGTCTGTTTAATGGACAAATATATACAACTTTGAACAAATTGCTGATCCATGAGCTTTGTCTCTATATTCTCTGACAATGCGAATCTGACATTTGATTCTATAATTTTTGTAGCCCATCAAGATGCCCACAAATTAAGCTAAAATATTTCAAGCATATCAATCATACGTCATGTTGACAGATCTGCCAATCGTAAGACGAACAAATCTCAGCACAAGGAAATTTTCACTTTTAAACTTATATATTGGATTAACGAGCTTTGTGGAATTTTTACAGTTTTCTTTTAAAAATAGAATTTTAGAATTTACTGAAAATGTCGATTGAAATTGTTTTTTATTGCATAATCAACAGTTAATATTGAAAAATAAAAAAAAAACAAAAATTCTTGAACTACTTAGTATACAGATTTTCGAACTTAAGAAAAGCTTGAAAACCAATATATAGGAAAGGATTCTAAAGTGACTAGTTAACCTCCATGAAAATTCTATAGTATACAAATATAGCATACATATTTAAGCATATAAGCACAAATAGCTTTTTGGCTTGTGTGTACAAAAAATGCCATATGGCATTAAACTTGAGAACATAATAATTTGCTGTGTACACAACCCTTCTCATTGTATAATTCCGAGAAGCAACACAGCGATAAAGAGTCCTTAAACAAAGTATCTACGGATTATATATAAGACAACTGCATACATACCAAAAATGCGCTGTGTGTGCAGCGCTCAAGAAATCGATGGATTAGCCCGCCCCCTTCATCCCAAGTGCATTGCACTCTCCCGCATTGCACGACCTCCCAACTACCAGTTAAAAATCTACTGCACTCGAATTTGTCATCTGCTTCATTTAAAAAGCAGATTTTATTCAAACAAAGATAATTGTCTTTTATAATGTTGGCAAACAAAATCGAGATATGCAAACTATCCCCTAGCTACAGTGCAATAAATTTGTACACCTAAAACTATGCTATAAAATATTATCACAAGAAATTAGAATTATTGAGAATCGGAAGTATCTGTTATTTTCAATTTAAAACTTATCGCGAGTATTATTGACTTAAGAGTAAAATTGTAAAGCATTAGGAAATTGATTGGTTTAATACTTTGTTTGTAAACTTTTAGTTTCCACATCCTCTCTAGAAATCGTCATTCGGCCAGCATAATATTTTAAGATATTTTGTTATTTAAATACATATACTACATAGTTTCGCTAGATCGAATATTTTAAAATAATTTTCAATTTAATTTTCGCCAGTGACTGGCCTGTTCAAAATCTCTAAGGCTACTCTTTAATGTTTTGGGTATACAATTAAAATTGCGAAATATTTTAAAAAAGCTTGTACTCAATTTTTACCCCAAGGATGTGTATACCGCAAAATTTGAAAAAAAAAAACCAAATAATTTTTGACATAGGTCTCTGTAAGTCATCCATAAAGCCGAGCAAACGAAAAGCAATAATGATTAATTACAATTACAACAAAAAGTTGCATATTTTAATATTGAGATGTAATCATTTTTGCCTCAGTCAGAGCTTCCGACCAATTTGGTATTGTCGCAATAATAATGAATAAAAAAAAATTAAGTATTCACAAATAGTTACATATCCGCAGTCAATTATGGCTATAGGTCCATAAAATGTCAATCCACATAATTGTCACGTAGAAACGTACTTAGAAGTAGAGAATTTTCGAACAATCCACGGCGGCAAAATAGATGAGAAACGCGTCTTGGCTGCCAAAACGAAGACAACTTTATGAAATTGGGGAGCCACTTGTGGCCATCGGCTCCGCAGCGCAGAGAACAGTGTATTTATGTGGTTGGAAACAAATTAGTGCCACCACAGACTCATCCATGGAATGGGGCAATGAGCACATTATTAAAAATATCACCATGATTAAAGTGACTTTGAATAATTAAGCAACTGGGAGCCGGAGCTGTTAAATGAATACGATGAAATGACTGCGCCATATTTGAGTGGCTCACCACAGGGTTATCCAGCAAGAACGAATGGCTTTTCATGATAATTATTATTTATAAATAATCATAAACCAAATGAGTGTCTCATACAGGGAAAACCTTCGACGTATTGTTAATTTTGACTAACAGTACTAAAATGGGGCCAGTTCATTAAGTTAATGTTGACCTTGCCATAATTTTATAAATGTTTTAAAAATATTCTTGAATATTCTTAAAGTATGTACAATCGACCGTTAGTATAGTAGAAATAGGAATTATATAAAAACAAATAGTTACTACAAAACTTTTCGTACTTGAAGTTCTTTTTTATCTAAGAGATTCATTTTTAAGTGTGGATACTTGTACTTTTCGTACAATGTATACTATTAGTAAGTAGTAATAGAAATATAAAATAAAAAATATTTCTTATTACTATTAAGGAATCAATTTTTCTATTTTCTATAACTTGCGCAGTTTCAGGACCTCTGACCCAATTTGCTTTGACAACCACAAGTCCTGGATACATAATCGCTCGATATGCGATGTGTGTTAATAACTAAAACAAATAGCACTGCACGCTGTGTGTGTATGTGTGTGTCTGTGTGTGTGTGTATGTAGTTTGCCAATTTCAGGACCCTAAACGATGGACTAAAAGTGCAAATGACGCAAGCAATTCGAACACATATTCCCCATATTGTTGAATACTTGTGTGTAACTTGGGGAGCCTTGACATAAATCAATATACACAGTGTATACCGTGTTCGTGTCCGTATCCGTATCCGTGTCCAAATCCCGAAAACGTTTGACTGACAATTCCCGCGTGCTGAAGCTGCTTTTCCATAAACCTATAATGACCTCGAAGAGCCCGTGGAATGGCATGTGAAGACTCGGGAATACCAGCGAGTATGTGCTGAGCTCGTCATCCGAATGGGCGTTGACACGCTGCCACTTGGGCTGCGCCCTTTTTTCTAATGGTTTTATGTTGGCGTCGCATGTCGGGTGTGAGCAGCGGACGGACGGCACGGACGGACGGCACGGAACGGACAGAGAATCTAAGCTTAGGCTTAGCAACTATTCGGATAAGCGCGATTAGCGCTCGGCACGAAAATCTGTAGATTGTGGGTAGGGTGTAGAGTGATTTTCAATGCATAATTGGGCCTTAATTACGCCGTATCCAGGTGTGCTATTCTATTGGTCTGTTGACCTTGCCTCGCCCAGCTCAGCGACGTCCGCCCCCCGCCTCAGCCAATTTACTAACCCATCTACTTCTGTGTATTCCGTATACTCAGCACATGGCAGCGAGACAAGCCCCGATTATGGGAACGATGAGAACTATGATGACGACGACGCATCGCACTCGCCTGGAAACTTGGCCAAGTCCACGGCAACTCCACTGGTGCCATACTTCGATCAAAAGGCTGCTGTCGTGTATGTGCAACCCAATGCGACAAACGTGAAGCTCGAATGTCCGGTTAAGAATTATGATGGTAAATTGCAGTCACCTCAGATGTCTCCTCAATGCTGACATTGATTTCGTGACTTTTAGGTAATCGCCATTCCGTACTCTGGTACCGGGACCAGACGCTCGTTATCAATGGCAACCAGCCGATCATCGATATCTACACACTGGACAGCCAGCTGGTGATGAGTGCGCCGGTAGCCAACGCCACGGGTCACAACTTTAAGTGTGAGGTCATGCCGGTCAATTTGAGTCACCAGATAACCATCAAAGTTGGCTCACCGCCAGCGAAGCCGAGCTCAGCCCCAACCATAAGCTGGCCCACATTTGTGGAGTCCTTAATCCTGAGCGCACTCGTGCTCATCCATCGAGCAGCAGCCGATTTTTAAATATCCTAAATGAAAGGAACCCATTTAGGCATTGCACCACCGGCACTTGGACTCCTTTGCAGAAGGATTAGACTAAAGATTCTGTATGTAATTAGTAGAACTGCGCACACTCAAAGACGAGCTTCAATTTAAGTTGTTAAATGAGCTGATTTCGAGTTAGGTATTCCTTGGTTCAATATTCCTATATGTGAGGGTGTTAATGGATTGCTTATTAAACTTATATATGTTAGGTGTTGCTTTATTATTATAGACTAGATATAAGAAATTATATGTTTAGATTCATCGAATGTATATACGGATATATGCATATGTTTATGTTTAATGGTAAAATGTTTGCATCCACAAATCGAAAATGAAATCAACTGCTTTAATATATGTGAAAAATGCTTATTAAATATATATAATGAATAAAAGGATTTATAAGTCACTTATTGGAAGGAATTAAAGGACAACAAAGGGATAATCTAAGCAAGCTGATAAATCAATATTAATAGTACCAACCACCTGGAATTATATAACCACACAAATAAACTTGTTACGAGTATTATTAAGTAATCTTACTTATTTCAATTTTAAATATTGTTCTTGTTGTTAATCTACACAATTCCAAACATCTTTAAAGTGCACCAATGCTTCAAAATGACTTTGTATAACTTTTTTAGAATATATGTATACTTTTATGTACAAGCAAAAATGTATTTTTATATATACTCATTGTGTTTTAATTATTAGTATACATGCACATACTTTTAAATATATGCAGCTTTTTATTAATTTCATTTTCTTTATTGTTGAACTGTACTTAGAGCAAAGTAATTAAACCAATATATACAATGTACGAAAACAAGTGTCTTCAATTGATACAAAATGTAAAATAAATATTTTGAAACTCTCTGAGAAAATAAAATTTATTTGAGCTACTAAATATAATAGATAAATACTTTCAATTATATAATCCTGAACCTGTGTACCCTACAGCGCAATACTCTTTTCACAGCTTAAGACAGTCGAAATCGATCCTTTAAATTATATATATATTATAACTATATAAAGATCAGAGTCTACTTTTAAAATTTGGGTAATTCACAAAACCAATATGCTGCTTTTCACATTGTGAAAAGAGTATAAAAATCATATATGTATATATATAGGGTTCCAAATGCATCTCTTATAGAACTGATGAATAGTGTGGCGCAATCAATGCAGATACCGTTTAAAACTTAAATTTGAGCCTTTCATATTGTGTGTTTATGCAACTGTGTGTGTGTGTGTGTGTGTGTGTGTAAGACCGAAAAACCCACCCCTATGGAGACTACCGAATTCCATAGTGCACGGTTTCCTCGCTGCGCTCGGCAGCCAAATTGTATAGTGGAGCGGATAGGGGCGGCTGAGGCATAAGAAACCCCCCGCCGTGCCTACGAAGACGGCAACAAAGGTGCGAGAGAAACAGGCGATGCACTCGCACTCTGTCGCACAAGCGACCGGGTCGTGTGCCGAGGCGACCAGCTGCAGCTTGTGGGTAGGAATTCCGCAATGTGCGCAGGACATGCCTACCATATGGCAGGGCAGGCAAGCACAATGGGCCACTCAGAACCACTCGACCAGGGTGGTGGAACACAAGCCAAGCGCGGCTCAGAACATGTTTGGTTTCCTGCAATCGGCAGTCGACAACTGCATTGCGGCCAGGACACACTTCTAGTCATCGAACCAAATCTGTGCTGCGATATTACAAGAAAGTTAGTCAACGCTCTTGGCAACAAATTTCAAATTGTAATTAAGTTTTAAAACTTTATTTCAGATGATTCCAAGCACAGAAAACACTGTCACAGCACAGGATAGTTGCGAGGACGAGGCTGGCGAAAGGATCTGCTGTGAGGAAAGCCGCTGTAATCAGCTCCAGACAGCCGCGGACGTCTACCGAAGGATATTAGAACGCATTACCAGGCAACATTCACATTGCCAGGCAACGCATAACTATGCACCAACCCCAAATGAGGAAACACTGAAACAAATTTGGATTGCCACCTTCACAGGGGGCAATATATATTACCGTGCGTAGCCCGATTGTTACTGATGTTATATGTGACCATATGTATTTGTATGATAATACAAACAGCAAGAGTCGATAACTCCACGATGTTTAACCTAAGTTATAGCTCGATGTGGAACGATTAAGAAATTATATTTATTCAACATTAAGTTTAAGTTAAGCTGAGAACTATTAAAATGGTTTTTGTGAAAGACGATTAATTTTCAATTTATGTTTATAAGGCTGTCATTATGTGCCAAACATTTATGAGGGGCTTAAAATGCTTTTATTTTTAACAATGAGCAGTAAGCATTTCAAAACTATTAGTTCAAACACACTATCAGACTCTATTGAAATAATAAATTGACAGTATTAGGTTTGAACCTTCACTCATTAATAAGACAAACTAAATCGGACTAAATGGCTATATCGATTTGCTCTGATACATATACATATCAAATTCATGGGTTCAGATATATACGAAAAATAATACTTTAAACACGAGTTGGTTCCCCAAAGGAAACAAATAGGTGGAGATGCTGAATTCACTACGGCATTAATTATAACAATCGACTTTATCAGCCACAGCAATATAGTCGTAATTTCTCCAATACAAAATGGTGTGCACGTTTATCTAAAATATTGAACTCCAGAATCTTGGCATCCGAACATATCATATCTAATTATAATCAGAAAAAAGCATGTTCATTTGAAGATTTTTTTCAATTTTGAATTTATTTAAAATTTCATGTTATTGCTTTTAATTTATATAAAATTTGTTTTTTGTACATACCTTAGGCATTGACTAGTTGCATACTTGCAAATATAGATATATGTGTTTGCTGGAAGGTCCATAATATTTATGTACAATAACGATATATAATCAGAGTCCGGATCATCATCCAAAGAGACTCGCGGGCTCAAGAAATGATATCCGCTTGCTGTAAAAGTTATTTGTTTTTTTAAGAGTCTTACATTGAATAAAGAATAAATGTTATTGTGCAGAGCATATTATTTACTTATTTATTCAAATTTAAAAAATGTATAAGTTTATACGGTATTCTTTATTATCTTATCGTAATATACGCATATTATTTGTTATAAACTTTAACTTTTCATTGATATTTAAATATACATTTAAATTTATCCAAATTTATTCGTTTATAAACAAAGTAAGTCTGTATTTTATGATTCCACTTTAAATTAAATTACTCTTGCAGGCGCCACATTTTTATAAGTTTTATTTTATTTATAAATTCTATTGCTAGTGACAAACTCATTTGGAATGCGTTATTTAAGTATCTATTATAATTGAATTTTTGTTAGCTGCATCTAGTTTATATTTCAATTGATAATTTCTTTTATTTATTTTACTTCACGCTTAGCTAAAAATATTTTGAAAGCAAGAATAAGTAGATTGGGGTTCGGAATGCCCGCAAACTCTAAGGTGCCGAATCATAAGAATACTTACAGGGATTGTGATAATGCGTGAACATTGTAATTTTTTATATATTAAAAACATTTTAAGAATATTTTCATTAATGTGTTATATTTCATATTTATTTAGCATTGGGAATTTGTAACTTTCAAATATGTATTTACCCAAGGCCCAAACAAATTGAAATGTTATTCTTTTTCATTATTTCGATTATTCTTAGAGTTTGATAACTATTAATTACATGGTCTTGCTTGCTTGTCCTTTTATATTAAATAATGTATTTTCATTTTATAATTGTTAGATCATTTGCGATCTATTTATACTTTTTCAGAATGTTGTACGTATTCGGTTTAAAAGACTTGATGGGTGGTTCGCGCATACGTTTCATGTCAGTTTGGTATGGCTGAGGCCGTTTATATGCAGCTGCGTTTGTTGGTTTTATTGATGGGCGTGCTATAAAATTTATTCATTTTTAATATGTATAGTTATTGAAAATTGAGTAGGTAGTATATAGTTATTAATAGAAAATTTGTTATTTTAAAAATTAGTCATTGCTCAAATGCATCTTAATATTTAAATAGTTGCACAGTCAATGCAATCGATATTATTTATTTTGTTGACCCCAAGACCCAAAAAGAAAAAAAGCCCACAATGAAGTTTTCGTTTTAAGGGATTTATAACATAAACAACTACAAATCCATGGCTAAACTTACGTTTGGTGTATTCATATCCCGATTGGGCGCCACGCTTGGCCATGAGATGATCATACTCGTATGCCACCTCTTCCGCTTCCTCAGCTCTAAAAATAATAGCATTATATTAAAAGTGAAAGCTAGCAACGAGTTTAAGGCTCAATTTGTTTACGCTATCCATTGTTGCTTATTTGATGCTTACAAATTATTTAAAATTATACTTTACAAGTAACTTACTCAGGCGGATTTTCCGCTGTTCTCTTGATAAGATTCAAGTATTTCGGTGCGCCGGTACTAACACCAAACTTTTTATCAAAAACGGATCTAGAAATGAATTTAAATTCATGAATTTCTTTCTTGAATTTGTATGAAAAGTTCTGGTTTGTACCTATATGCCTCCAAATTGGGTCCGTGTATGTTTTTTGCAGATTCGGGATCCATTTCCATTAGTTCGCGCAACTGTTCATGAGAGACTTCGTCGTTTTTGTCTGGAATTAGATACTTACGGATCTCGGCCAGCGCGTAAGCGATACGTGCATAGCATTCAGCCGGCGTGGCTACAGTGCTAACCTCGAGAAAGAGGTCCTTCTGCAGATGGGCATAGCGGGGATCTCCAGAGTTTCGCAGCTGTTCCTCTTTGCCGCGGTCGCGAATGGAGCTGCGTCCCTTGATGGCAATCTTGCACTGTGTTTCGTCTTGCAGGCGACGCAATGAATTGCCTTTAGGCCCCAATATTTTACCAGTGAAGTTGAACTACAATTATTGCCGTGTCATGTTAATAAATAACATGTTACAGAATTTGTTGGGATTACCTTTGGATATTGCTTGACGGGCACAAACACCTTCTGCGTAATTTTCATTGGCTTCTGCTTGTAAACATCTGCATAAAATTCGCGTCCAGGTATGCGACCAGTGCAGTATACACGATCAACGGCTGCAAATATACATTGGGATAAAGCATTTAAATGCCAATGCATTTTTTATGTTTTCGTTTTCTCTATTTGATTACCTTCGTCAATTAACAAAGCGCACAATGGGAACTCGGCGGACAGACGCTGGCGTTCCTCATCTAAATCGGCGAGAAACTTCTGCGCCACCTCGTTCAGGCGCGGCTGATGCTCATGTGCGGCTGGCTTTTCACTGAATTCACTGCTTGAATTATCCATAATTATAAAATTCTCAATTAAATTGAAGTGAAAATTATGTATAATAGTTTGGTCGATCTGTGGAGTTGTCAGAGATGGGTTGCTTTAAACGATACTTCTGCACTATGTCATCGATGCCTGTGGCAGCTTGTCGATATTTTTGACGTCGCCAGACTCAGTGAAACAAATCGGAGAGCATTGTTATTTACCACAAAATTAATATGGCCAGCGAAGATTTATTTCAAAATGATTGCTAGGAGGAGCCAGACTTTGGCCAAGTCTTCCACAATGGCGAAGAAATTAATGTAGCAACAGCGGAACACGACACTACTGAGGCTGAGCAAACGAGTGACCAAAACGGCACATGCCCCGCGAGCGCGAATCCGCCGGCTGCCGCAAGCACTGAGCAGACCAAAACGAGTAAGCAGTTTACACCACACATTAATTGACCGTCTATTATTAAATCGTTTATATTTTTAATTTTTATTTTGTA
>SCDS01001390.1:0-11410 GCA_004149465.1 Drosophila nigromelanica | reverse complement strand
TATAAAAATCAACATTAAACCCGATTCTGAGGGGGTCAAATTTTTTGTCAAAAATCATGCCAAAATTGGCAAAAATTTTGACAAGTAAAGCTATCGGATTCATTGCTCCTTTATATCAAACTTCCATAACTTTGTCAAAACTGATCAGATTTTCATGTTTGATGGCATTTTGGTTATGTTTTGTCATCTAGATTAGTTCTACATTCAAAATATATGCTTTTTTGAAAATAAATTTTTTTTTCATTTTTTTGTGAAAATATCATGTAATCCACCCCTTATTCATTTTCAAAAAAATTTTTTTTTTCAAAATTTAGAATTGCGAATTTTTGTTTTCATTCGATTGTGTTAGTCATAATTAGTATAAAAATCAATATTTAACCCGATTCTGAGGGGGGTCAAATTTTTTGTCAAAAAGCATGCCAAAATTGGCAAAAATTTTGACAAGTAAAGCTATCGGATCCATAGCTCCCATATTTAAATCTTCCATAACTTTGTCAAAACGAAACGGATTTCCATGTTTGATGGCATTTTAATCATGATTTGTCAGTTAGATCGATTTTACATTTAAAATATATGAATTTTTAAAAATATCATATATCCGAAAAATAGAAATATGTTTTTTCAAAATTTAGAATTGGGAATTTCTCTTTTTAAAGGATTGTATTTGTCATAATTAATTTGAGATTAATTCTGCATTGCACAAATAATGCCTGGCTGTATGTTTTATTACACTGTGAACGTGTATTGCGCTGTCGGTTACACCCGACTGCAACGTTTTTACTTGTTTTAATTATTTTGAAGTTAAACATTGTTTAGCTAATCAACGGTTACAAAAGTCTAGCACAATGGATCAAAAATTTTCCGAAACAAGCGACCGGTGTAATATAAACATAAACGAAAGAATAAAAACATGTCAATTTAATAAATAGTCTTTAGATAACTACACATAGTAACTGCAGATAAACAAAAGGACAAGGAGGCATTGGAATTTTTTTCCAATATGTCTTACAATACTTAAATATATTCATGTACGAATAGAAATAAGTTGATGTTCTTGTTAGTTTAATCTCAAGCCAGTCAGTTAACCCATGGAGGAGAAATACATTTTAAAGGAAGCTTGATTTTAAGATCTACGAATACCAAGTCTTCTAACACTCGATTTTATATTTAATATTAAGTTTTCTGTGAAAATATCGATGTTTGCTCTTATGTATTTCAAAACTCAAAACTGCGTTAATTTAAACAATTTTTATTTTTTCATTGGCTCGCAATATCTAAAGTGCACATTTTTATTTAAATACTTGAATGCATATGCGATGTTTTTTTTATCGAATATTGAATTCAAATTTGACGCTTTTCCAAACGACCTTGAGAAAAGCGTCAAGAACGTCATAAAAGTGCACAAGAGTCTAGGCCAAATAGATTTATGCAAATGGCTTCAAGTTTATCAGGAATTGGCCACACATTCTGTCAGTTCATTTATCTCACACACACACACACAGACACATGGACTGACATCGCATATATCAATCGCTTGTAAGTTTTGGGCTGCCCCCGCGAACGTGACATGAATTGCACTTAAGTGATTTTAATAGTTCACGTGCGCCTTTTGACAAAACGCCGACCGCTGACCGGATCAGAGGAGTGCGCGGAGTACTGGAGTGCGGGGGTGTACTTTAAGCCATTGCCTGGTCGCGTTTCCGTTTCCTACAACTCCAACCGGAGTTCAATAAGACAATAGAGCACCAGTTGGCCACAATTTCCGCGCTGGCTAAGCAAATTTGCTGCGCCTTTAGATACGAAATTTTGATGTCGGGGTAGTCATTGTTTTGTTTATGCCATGCACGGGATGTGCGTGCCTCAAAACTGTCAGTTTAGAGACAGATTCTCTCTCTCTCTCTCTCTCTCTCTTTCTGTTTCTCTTACCAACTCTCTGTGAATTCTACCTGAATTGTATGCGGCTTTCGCTTTCTGGCCGCAATGCGTGTAATGGACACGCGCCACCTGACTTAATATCAATTTCGACTGCCGCCTGTCGAGTGCTGCTCAGTATTTTTTGTTTTTTTGGTTTTTTGTTTTTTTTTTTTGCCTGTTTTGCTTTGCTTTTGTTACTGTTTTTTTTTTCTTTGTCTCTAAAAGTTTTTAAGTCAAATGAATTTTTTATGGCACCAGCACCGACAACGGCCAGGTTGCAATCGTGGCCAAGTTCTTTGGTTGCCTTTACGTGTCTGGAGTTTTAAAATTGTCGGCCCAACTCTTCGGCGTCTTCATCGTGTGGGTCATTTGAAATAAATGGTTTTAAAATACTTTCAAGTGTGGCACATGCCAGGCCACAATTTGCAAATTGAGTTGATTGTGGGCGGCTATATCGACTTGTGCGGCCACCTGCTGAATTACTTTCCATGCCTGCCTGGACAACTAATGAAGGTGCTAATGGGCTTATAAGGCAATTGGATTCGTTGCGAAAAAGTTAAACTGCATGTAACAGACCTGACGCACTGCGAATTTCTATAATTGAGCAACGGTCAGCATTTTTACGAAATGGTGGGAAAATAATAAAAAAAAATATATATAAAATGTAATATAAAAAGAAATAATGAAACTGCAGTCACGAGATTTCTTAACATCACCAATATATAATATTACTTTAATATTGAAACAATAGCTTAAAAATAAATAAAATGCATGAAAGTCTCTTTCAAGAAAATATTTTAATTTTCGCAAGATTTGTTTATATGGTTTTTTAATAGAGTGTGGTTTGCTCAGGTTAACAGCAGCAATGTTTTCTAATTTTTACCCAATAATCGCTTTTTTTTTTTGATATATCGACGCATCGATGGTTATTATTCTAATTTGCAAAATTTCGAAAAGTCAATGTTCATTTTGGATTAACGTCACTAGCTTTGTTCCAAATATTTACGGCTTTGTTCATTTTTTGAAATCTGAAACCAATTGAATATTTATAGCCGCCCAAACTTTAAAAGTTAAATATCATTTTACTGTTAATATCAATACAATTATTACTTTAACACAAAAAAAATGGTTTTTCCTAAACATTTATAAAAAAAATTCTGTCTGCAAGACATATGACATTTTATTTTAGATATCGTTTAGAAATTAAGATGTTGAGTGAATTATGACTATGTATATCGATAACTAAGTTAAGTTAACTTTATAAATTAAACTTCGCTAAACTAACCCAACTGCCATATATTTTTCTTAATCCTTCTTAACTTAAACCTCTGACAGATCTATTTCAAGTTAAGTTAGGTTAAAGACAGATGTTTACATATATTGAATTTCATTTTTTCATCTTACCGAATTCGACAGTCTCGCTCTTTCTATCTTTCTGGTCAAATGTAATTTTGTTTTTGCAGATACTTGAATAAAACTTAAGATGTACAGGAAAATGCTTTAAAAAAAAAGCAGTGAATTGCTTGACTTTTCTCTGCTCTGCATATAAAGTAGGCGATAACTTGGTTGTAGCTTAAATTTGCCGTTTATAGTGATAAAGGAACCTGGCCTTCGACTCATTTGACTGTTCGTGACTTTGGCTCAGTTTGGTTGTCCGCGGTTGTGGTTGCTGCTGTCTGGCAGCAATATGCCAATCACAGTGAATTTTGGTCTTTCTCAGGCTGGCAAAAGAAAAGTCATTAGGTCATTAGGCAATAAATAATTAAAAGCCATTGTTGGCAGGCCAGGCACGAATGTGCCACACCTCCATCTCCAGTGGCCCCAGAGCTGCGGCACAGCGGGCTGGCCAAAAATGTTCTGTGGCAAACAGTCGGTTGTGCGAGGAAAATGCGCTAATCATGCGCTTAACATGGCGCACCACAACCGAATTTATCACTCACACAAATTTCAATTACTCGGCTAAAAGTGAAGAAAAACTGCGTCGCATTTCCCCCGAGTAGCCGCCGGGGACGTGTGGAAATTCCACATGCGCGCCAAATCCTAAAAAATGATGGCGAATAGTGCGTGCTCGAAAAGCGATCAGTGTGATTAATGAAAGGGGCAATAGGAAAATATAAAAAAAAAGAAAAGGAAAACCCTTCAAAAATGCTGAAACCAAAGCAAAGCAAGCGCAAGAGCTGCCAACGAAAATTAGTATGAGAAATTAACAAGTGGCTGCCATTGGTCATGTCAGCTTAGCTCGAGAAGATTTCCAGGCTTAGCTCCTGGCATTAGGCACACTTTTTAAGAAAAAAAAAACAACATATTCATGGAATAACCAACTGGACGGGCAGCGCGGAACGAAGCGGAACAGGGCAAGACATACACGGCAACATACATATATACAATTTCCGGCTAATGTGTGGAATTAATCCCAGCCAAGGGCGCCGAAGCTGCGCTGGCGACAAGCGACAGTCGCTGAGGCGTGCCGGGGCCACAGCGGCCACCCTCGAGGGCTCAGTTACAGGATTAGCATGGCGGTGGAAACAACAACAATGCCCATGGTTTTTTTGGACAACAAAACGGATGTGGTTAAGGCGAAGTAGAACGACATCGCGGAGTTGGACTAAAGTGACATTCACATTGTACAAGGTCGTTTTTTTATGCCCTTGCAAAGGGCATCATCATTTTGTCAGCAAATGTGTGACACAATGTGTATATATTTATATATATATATATAGATATATATTTAAATTTATATTATTGGTCAGCAAAAACCAACAATTCGATCAAACCCTTCCCATTAAATAAACCTAAAAGCCGCCAAAGAAACTCTCGTTAAGAAATATAGTTTAAAATATTGACTGACTCAACTGCAACGTCATATAAATATACATAAATATATAATATATATCATATATCTGTCAAGGGCATTCAATCTTCGGCACATTAACGATAACTATTTTCTTTTTATTTATTTATTCTTTTTTTTTTGTTGTTTTGGTCGCTTTTTTCATGGGGGCGATCCACTTGCAAATTGTTTGCCCGGACAACTCCCTTCCAGTGTTTGCTCTTCATTTGTTGTCATTTGTTTTTTGTTTGTATGTCGCTGATGCAACTGCAAACTGATAACTCCACAGTCCACAGTGTTTTTTAGCTCTACAGTTTCAACTCGGCTTCTGACTCTTTACCAAAATTTGATCCAATCCATTATTTCTGTTTGTTGTTGCGCCCAACCAACGCATTTCCATCAAATCGCATATAAATAAAATTTTCGTTCGCGTTCGCTTTCCATTTCCATTTGCTGTTTCCCATTGTTTTGTTTTCCAACTGATTGTTTTGTTTTCCTCTGTTTCTTCACGCTCGCGAGCCAAACATCCCCGAGTGTAGTCCCTGGGTACTCCCAGGTGTATTTGTTTGATATATTGCGCAGTTATTGCACATTTCCTCTTTACGGGACGACTGTTACCCCGCACCCCAAACACACTCACCGATCTGAGAATGCATCATGTGCGCGACGTATGTCGAAATTTCATGCGTATTGTTGGCATCCCGAAATTAAAGTAATGCAACTTAATTGAGTGTTCGATTACGCGAAAATTGCCAGTGGTTGTCCTTTGTCGAGGACTTGTGTCAATTGTTTCTTTCAACGAATCATTAAGTAAGTAAAAATGCGACTTAAATAAAATTAAAATGGAATGGTAACGAGAAAGTAAATCCAAGTCAGGTAAGAAGAGCAATATATATATATATATACATGGATGTATGTATTGAGACGAATAAAAATTAAAAGAGAGAGAGAGAGAGACAGAGAGAGAGAAAGAGAGAGAGATTAATACATTAAACTAGATAGTAATTTAAAATATATCCACCAAATATGTTTGTAATTAAATGCTGTATTGTTCGAATAAACACAATTTAAGTATTCGCAATTCAAAAAGTATTGAAGTTCTTTTAAGTTTAGACGTACTAAATTCCCAAAATATTTTAATTTTTGGACCTAAAAAATTATAATTGATATAAGTTCGAATTTTAGTAAGATATCAAGTCCGAAATATGGATATTTAATATCTTACATGCTTACATTACGTTTATCTCTATTCCAACATGTATAGCCAAATAGTTAGTGGAAAGGAATATATTCTGATTGAAAAAAATAATTACCATTAGAATGTTACTGAATTGAAAGATAAATGAAAAGAAAATATAGCAACTTAATTTATTGTTGTAAACAGAAAAAAACAATATTTTCAACATGGAGTTAAACTAAATAGTAAAGGTTTTATAAACAACAAAAAATAAGTAAGATTTTATGATATTATTCGCTATTCATTCTACTATAAGTGTGTATGTTGTATTAAATATAAATTTCCCCTCCAGTTCCTCTCTCTTCCATCAGGTTGTTATCATAATAGTCATTAGTAGTCATCGATTTCAATTTCTAATGGCGATTGCCAGTTTCATTTATAAATGACCTCTACTCACTGGCCACGTCCACGACGGGAGTTTCCAACATATGTCGCCTCTGATGTTTATATATCAAAGTGTATTATGTCCCACCCAAAACAAATAAAAGAGTAGAAAACAAAAAAAAAATCCAAATATATACATATATATAAAATTATTGGCAAATATAAAACACCTAAATGGGAACGTGGCAAAGGCAACGACAACCCCTAAGCCGGCGAGAGTTGTGCGGCACTTGCCGCAAATCAAAACGAGTTGCAAAATGACAGATCGAGGGACTGCTGTGCCGTCGACTGTGGCAACAATTAAGTTTCCACATGAACAGCATTTAATGTGCAACTGATTTTCAACATCTGTTTTCATTTTTGGACTTCCTCGTGCGGCGACCCAGCGCTGGCAGAACGCAATGAAAAGGAAATGATGCAGACGACCCATCTAAATTTGGACTCGAAAAAGTGTCAGAAAACATAATTTTGATAGTCGGATCCAGGAGCACGTAACGGAGCCGCCGCACTTGGCCCGTCTTTGCAGCGGCGTTAATTAGCCGCAGCCACTTGATGTCTGGCCGCACAGCTGCCTGCCCGGAGAGGGGGGAGGGGAGCGGGAAAGCGGACAGCTATGCTATAAAATTCCCCACTTCAAATTGGCTACGTAACAAGCTGCAAGGGTTAACTTTAGGTAAGTCTATGGACGATAGGTGCGTCGTTTATGAGGCACGCTTCCAGCTGTTATTCGCTGGAAAAATAATAATAATAATTCTTAAACAACGAAAACAACCTTCTGCTGGTCGGCTAATCCTTGATGCATGTCTGACACTCTCTGGTGTCGACTGCGACGTTTACGTCTACGTCTACGTCTACGTCAACGACAGCGTCGACGCCGACGTCGGCGACAAGTCGCCAAAACACTTTGGCTGCTCATTAAAATTCATCCACGCAGATTATTAACATTTGCATCTAATTTGCATTTGTAAGATACATGGCCGACAATTATGTGGATGCCGCACATACTGAGTGTGGAGCAGGGGAGGGGGAAAAGGGGGCAAGCGTTAAGCAAGAAAGGGTAAGCTAGGGGCAGAAAACGGCGTCAGGATGGCTCCTATGTGAAACTTATTTATGCATGCGTTTCTACAAGCAAAATGTCGCCAACAACACTAACACCAACACCAACACGCACACACACACACACACACACACACCAACATATTAGCAGTTGCATAAATTATGCTGGTTTAGGAGGGGGCGGTGCGGGGTGGCTCGGTTCAACGAGGTTAAGTGTAATTAAATTATCAAATTATTGCCAAGTCTTAGGTTGCAGTTTATAATCTGGCACATCAGCCACTTGGCCACCTCCTCTTGCTACCCCCCCGACTTTAACTGAGCACTGTCTCTGGCTCTGTCTCCGGCTAAGTTTGTTTGTGCCATAAACAGGCATTAGGCAAAGTTTCAATTAGTTGGCGTTAAGTGGACTCTTCACGTTTTATAACTCGTCTCCAATCGATGCACACACGAAACTTTACTCTAATAAATTTTGGGCAGCTCAGCTAACATCGAAGGATAGTTTGCGGCGCCCTAAAAGGATCTTAACTGCGTAAACCACTTGTGCTAACCACATGTCTGGCCAATTGTTTTGGTTAAGTTAACCCAAAGTGTATTTCCCACACACGCAGTTCGATATGCTGTTAAATCTGCATAAATATGAGAGTTAATGGGTTGGGACATACAATATGATATAGGGATTAATTAACTTTAAGTATAATTAGCATAAATTACTAAGAAATCCATAACAAAATTGAAAGCATTTTATTTGAAAATGTATTAATAGACTCTCTGAGAAAAAAGTGAAAGTAGATCCGATGTTAACGAAGCCTTACAAGATATATGATTTAAGATTCTGACAAGAGATATAGCTAGCCGTGAAGCAAATTAAATACCACTTTTGTGTCAGTGATGTTATCAGATATACTTATAATTCTTTTACTCATTCAGCATTAAAAAATAATTTTTATATTTTTGTTTTACACCTCAATTTACATCTTAAATCAGTTGCATAAAATATCTGTCATTCAATAAAAATATATATTATTGAGATATTTTGAACATATCAGCGAAATTGATGCTGAATATTACATATATATTCTATTTGCATAAAATTATTTCACACCAATTTTTATAACTCATGATTTTATAATATACGTCTGATTATTTTACCACTAAATTAAATACAGATTTTATATACTGATAAATATGGATGAATAAGCTGCATATACGATAACTTGTTAGTTAAGGAACTGAATTAGGTAGTAAATTTAGTAACTAAATATCCTTAAACATGTCACTACGTTGCAAATATGTATTTACGAATAGACGACCGTCCTTAAGGAGCTTAGCCCAAATGAGTAGATGACAGTGCCTAATAAGTTCGTTACATTTTAACCTTTGGCATAGTCAAATCTAATCTGTTGGGTAACTTAAATACTTGCAAATTAGTCCGGAACTAGCTACAGCAACAGAGCTTGGAGTCAGCACATGATTTTTGCACATTTATCAGAGATGTGAGGCTAAATAATAGATTAGTAGACTAAAACTGCAATGGAAATGTTAACACTGTCCCAGGGACAAAAGATGCAGGACACTGGCCAAGGATGTAACGCGGAGATGCGGAGGCTGGGCATCGAACACCAGCAATTAACACACTCGAATCTCGAGTTATGCAAGCAGCACGCAGCACTTTGATAGTTAGATAAACAAATACACAAATACAAATACAGCCAGACAAAGGAAGCCGGCAAGGACGTGCGGCAGGAAGCAGCCGATGATAAGGACACACACAAACTAATAGTTTGGGGCGAGAAGGAGAAAGAGAGCGAAAGACAGAATACGATTCAATGCCAATACAAATGCAAGGTAACATGCAAATTGACAGTGAGGACATTCGCCAGGACACGACAAACACAAACAAAAGCAAACACAGAGAGAGAGAAAGAGAGAGAGGAGTGGAGATATAGAATGTGAGTGAGATAGACTGTGTGGCACAGTCAACACATGAATTGCATTAGTTGCAACGACAAACGTCAGCGGGGCGACATTTTGACAATTTACTCGCAGTTGGGCAGCGGCTGCGAGGGAGGTTTTTAGATTTTCGGACGGTGGGGCCACGCCATGCAAATAGCCGAGAGAGCCTCAGGCATTGTCTTTGACAATGAGAATGCGACGATGACTCCAACGATAAACTTACAAATTGCTGCAATTTAACGCTTGATAAGCAACTTCTGGCAACTCTACTGGATCTAAAACGCAGTGGTTGACAACTCTGGTGACCAGATATAGGGCATGGCCATGTCCATTGTTCGACTGTGCCCATTGTGTTGATGCCTCTTCGCAGAAGTCAAAAAGGGGTACGACTGGAATATAGGTTTTAGCAGAGATGCATTCCATGTGCAAAGGGTTCGATTCTGTCGAGGGGTGTGTTGCCCGGGCATTAAACGATTTCAAACATTTTCATTTTGCAGCGCTCTGACATTTGTAATTATTATTAGAAGCGAGTCTGCCTGCTCTGGCTGAGCTATTTAAGCGATTTGCTTTATTAAAATCCGTAAGCGGAAAAACAAACAAATATTTTGCGAAAAATAGGCAACAACCACCACCAACCACTAATAAAAAATTTGCACAGGTCGCAACAAATCGTTGTTGACTCGATGCGAAGTTCCTGTCTGTCTGTCTGTCTATCTATCTGTCTATTTAACTGCCTAACTGCCTGTCTCCATTCAGTCGTTCCCAATCCATTATATCTCGCATTTGTAGCGGCGAAAATCTGTTACTCTGTCGCATTCGCAGCTTGCCGAAAATTTCATTCATTCATTCCATTACGTTCCGTTTCGTTTATCCCTTTTATGGCTTGTTTGGGGATTTTCATTATTACAATGACGTCGTCATCATTCTCAGTACCAGTAACAGTACCACTACCAGATCCAGATCCAGACACAGCAGTCCTGGCTCAGTCGGGGCTTTGTTCTGCTTCTGGCTACTTTCTCCTTGTCCATGTTTATTTATAACTAGCAATTGTAATTAGGATTACTTTTTACTTATTTGCACAGTTGCTGGAGAGGCTCGCGAGGCATATAAAAAACATATTTCTGCATTTTTACGTCGTGGACTTTGTGCTGCAAGCATTAAAGTATTTGTCCAGACGGCTTAGTAGGGAGCCGTTGTACATATCTAGTTAATAGGATGGCCGTCATGATACCCTGATATGGCACAAACAGCTGCTGCCCTGAGCACCAGCAGCCGAATCCTAGATGGCAGATGAGCTCAAGCTCTTCAATGGCATGGGATATGATTTCAAAAAGTAAAATGAAAGGAACAACAGTTGTGGAATACATGTGTATTAGCGGGAATTATCTTAGATGAACTATGTTATGCCTGCTCCTTTCATAGTTGAAAATAACCTATGATGTAATCCCTAGATTATAGAATAATTAGATTGGCATAAAAAACGTTTGTGAGAGTACTTTAAGGACAAAAGCAAACCATGAACAATATCGTACAATAATAATTCATTCATTCTGTTTATTGTCTGTAGACTTCTGTATTGCAAATAATTAATTTCTTAATCTAAATTCACTACATTGTATTTAAGAGTAATGATTCTTAAACTGATCATTATTTAAACCACCTAGTGAACACATATTTTCCACTTCAATGAACACAGTTTTTGGGAAATATATTTCGTATTGCTTTAATTATTTATTTTATTTATTTTATCATCCAGAATGTAGTATCATACAGTAGAATAACCTAGGGAATTTTTATTTATGCAAACGAAAAAGCAATATATCTTTTTGGGCCTAAAATTTTCGTTGAACCCAATTTAAACAAAATAATTTAAAAGTCAGGCTATAACCGGACACTTATAACTAAATTAATTCAAGTTTTATTTTTTCAAATATCATAAATTGTAGGGGCAGCTGGAAATTCATTCCCGAATTTGAATATTTGCCCACTATGCAATAATTTGCATTAGCTTTTGCTTGACAGAAAAGAGCACATTT
>SCDS01001389.1:8997-20411 GCA_004149465.1 Drosophila nigromelanica | reverse complement strand
ATGAAGATTCCCGGCAGCGGCGACCACCATGTTGTTGCTGGTGTAATGCGTGCGCATGTAGTTCATCAGCGTGTCGCGCCGCATCTCGGCGATCAGGTCTTCCGTACCAAGGGTCGGGCGACCCATCGGCTGGTCGCGATAGGCCGTTTCCTGAAAATGATCGAAAACGATGTCATCCGGCGTATCATTCGCCTGACCGATCTCCTGAAGGATGACGCCGCGCTCACGCTCGACTTCCTGGTCAAGAAACGTACTGTGGGTGAGAATATCGCCGATAATGTCTGCGCCGAGTGCGAGGTCTTCCTTCAGCAGCTTGACGTAATAGGCCGTCTGCTCCCTTGCGGTATAGGCATTGATATGCCCGCCCACATTCTCGATTTCCTCGGCAATCTGGAGGGCGGAGCGACGCTCCGTGCCCTTGAACGCCATATGCTCAAGGAAGTGGGAGACACCGTTTTCTTCCGCGGTTTCATCCCGCGTGCCGGTGGAAACATAGGCTCCGAAGGAAACGGTTTCGACGCGCTCCATACGTTCTGTCACAACAATCAGGCCCGAGGGCAGACGGGTCAACTGGATCGGATCGGTCATTCTTGTCCTGAAAAGAAAGGCCGCACACGCGGCCTGAAGAAAGGGGAATTTAAGGAGATCAGGCGTTAGAGAGCACTGCTGCGCGCACGGCATCCTTTACGGCATCTGCCGTGGCCGGAACGGTGCGGTAACGCTCTTCACGCGAATAGAGGTCTGCCAGATGCACAGGCAGAGCAGGGCGGATGCCCGTAGCAGCAACCATTGCATCCGGGAATTTGGCAGGAGGGGCGGTCGCGGCCACGATCATCGGGACGCCAGCCTCATGTCCGCGACGTCCCGCAGCAATGCCGATCGCCGAATGCGGATCGGCGAGATAGCCGCTCTCCGCGTGGATTTTCGCCATCTCGTCGCGTGTCTGCACGTCGCTGAGCGTCATGCAGCTTGACAATGTTGAGAGGAGCTGGGGCGTTTCGTCCCCGATGTCCACCTGCAGCCAATTGGATGCTGATGCGGTAGCCATTTTTGTAAAATATTGTTTTTAGAATGCAGACTTAAGAAATACACTTTATAGGCAGTACGAAAACTAAGAGGTGATTTATTGTCGGCTTTGTTTTGGTTTTTCCTCCTTAGCAACGGTCTGTTTTCAATTTGCGCCAACAGTTGTTATCGATAACAATTGCAAATCGTTAAGTGCCGTTCAGAGTGCAGCGTAGTAATCGATTGTTAAAGAAAGATATATTAAGTTGAAAAATATCAACCATTTTGCCACAATAATACAATAAACTAACAAACATATTATTATAAATATTTCATGTATATTGAAATCTCACCAATAATCTCACTACGATAATAGAAATGTAAAGTACTGTACCTAATGAACAAAAAAATCATAAATCTAACAAATAGAACTAGACAAGATTGTTCCCGCTGATTTTGTTTTTGCAGCCCTGGTACGAGCGCTTTTTGTGCGAATGGCCACAAAGAGGCAACCTCGCGAACGACGCGACGAATGTAAATTATAAATAACAATAATTTAGGCATAAGTTGATAGTTACTGCCTTATATGCGAAAGTGATGACGACACGTGAGAACGAAACGCAGCTTTTCAACCGGGGTGAGAAAGTCCTGTGCTACGAGCCCGATAAATCGAAGGCTAGGGTCTTGTACGCTAGTAAGGTAACCCACGCAAACACGCAGACATGCACTCACGCGCACAACGACAGCATGCCGAAACGTCAAATACACAAATGGCAAAAACGAGGTGGCTGCTTCGATTTTTCACAACGAAAAAAACTATTTTTCTCCATAGGTTTTGGCCGTGTACGAACGCAGGGACGCTGGAAATCTGCGCTACTTTGATTACAAAATCCATTTTCAAGGTTGGAACTCGTCCTGGGATCGAAATGTGCGCGCCGCCAGTCTGCTAAAAGACAACGAAGAGAACCGTAACTTGCAGCGTGCGTTGGCAGAAGCCGCTCAGCTAC
Organism: Drosophila nigromelanica; assembly: GCA_004149465.1. Classification (NCBI taxonomy): domain Eukaryota; kingdom Metazoa; phylum Arthropoda; class Insecta; order Diptera; family Drosophilidae; genus Drosophila; species Drosophila nigromelanica. Next base: position 18,399 of record SCDS01001389.1, on the reverse strand, counting down.
AAGAGTGAGTGAACTCTTTGTTTGTGTATGTGTGCATGTGTGTGTGTGTAACCATTTATTTACATCTCGCAGTAGTGGCGGCTACTCGTATAAAGACACGAAGACGCCCACTTTGCCAACCAGTAAAAAGAAGCGTTTCACCAGAGGTGGCCACGGCGAGGAGCCAACAGCAGAACCCTTAGACACATCGCTGGCACACCAGCCGGCGACAACACAGCCCGAACTGCCTCCGGCACTGCAAAAGAGAGGCGCCCGCTCGCGGGATGCCAGCGGCAATCGGTCGCGGGATGCCAGCGGTAATCGGTCGCGGGACAACAGTGGCGAACGCAAAGCCGACAAGTCGGTCACCGGGCGAGCTGATGTCACAAAGAAGGAGTCCCGGAGTAGTAAACGCGCTGAGGGTGAGCGAAAAGCTACAAACTCTCAGTTTAGCCGGCAAATCTTACCTAAAGATACGCAAACACCTGATGCAGACGGCCGCATCCATCAGGAGGATCGTGTGATGCTGCGCATCAGCGAACGGCTGCGCCAGTACATGGAATACGACTACAACATGATCTGCAAGCTGGACAAACAGCACGCACTGCCCGCTCGCATGCCCATCATGACCATCCTGGAGAACTTCGTGAAGCAGCGCGCCGTCGAGCTGGCCATTGGCATCAAACAGGACAGTTCACGGGCGCGCAGCACACAGAGTGGCTATGCGCGCATGGTGCGTGAGTACGATCGTGTCATGTCCATGTGAGTATCAAATTCAACTTGGCGGAACTGCTAAGTGCACGGAATCAAAGTCGCATGGCTGAGGTGTTCCATTTGTCAGTCGATGTGAATTGTTTAATCAGAGCCTTATCTGTTACTCGACAGCGTCTGCATGCTCAAGGAAGTCGTGGATGGGCTGCGCATCTACTTTGAGTTTCATCTCGAAGATCACCTGCTTTATAAACAGGAAAAAGAGTACGCATTGAGCTATCTCACCGAAGACAACATGAAGAACTGCAGCATACAGTTGAACAAGCCCTACGAGTTTATCAATCCCAGCGGTGATAACGAGCTTATCTCAATGGCTGCTAATTTGAATGGCGAAAATGGCGACGATGACCCCATTCTTTGTAGCGTTGAATACGAGAAGCAGCTGCAAAAGTGCCTGCGGTACATTGTAAAAAACAGTGGCAAGTATAACATGGCACAAGCCTATGATCAGCGAACCTCCCCCTACACCGCCGCCTACAAACTGCCACGGGAGATGCGCGGCTTTCTCTGCGAGACCTTTTGCTGGAATTTGTTGTCCGAAGATTCACCACCAGAGAAGTCCATGATATTTGGAGCGCCTCATTTAGCACGCTTATTAGGTAAGTTGTGGCGTTTATTTATTGATATATTTTATCTTAATAATAAAACTGATCTTGTCCTTCAGTTATACTGCCCGAATGCCTCAATGCATCACCCATAGCAAATGAGAAGCTCGAGGATCTGCTGCCACATCTCAACTCTTTCATCAAGTAATTTAATTTTTTTTGCTCTTACATTTTTTTTGTTACAGCAAATAATGTTCTTTGTTGTTGCTTTCAGCTACTTGGAGAACCACAAAGAGTGGTTTGATAAGGAGAATTATATAGATCCGACGGCAGAACAGGAAGAAAACTTATTATTTAGGCAGCTCCCTACAGAATAATAACAAACTGTGCACAAAGTCATTATATATAGTATCTATATCGAATATATAGCATCTATATAGTAAATCATCAATGCTGTTTTTTTTAATCGGATAAATTAAATTATAGGTAAAATACTGACTTTATATATGATTATATTTTATTTATTATGAATTTTAAAGCTTGTGTTTTATTATTTTTTTTTAAGAATTGTAGTTGTCATTTTTTCATCAGTATCAATATCAATATCAATACATATATCAATTATGATTTTGGTTTTTCTTGTTTTAACTACACAATTGTAAATAACGCGCTTCTATAAAAAGAACTTTCCTACACATGTATAATCGAATAATGTCTAAAACTAGATGTTAATGTTAATATGGAAAAGTCAATTTTTAAATTTTGCTTTCATCTTTAAACGCTAAGTTAGAGTTGAGTAGTTTTACTAACTAGTATTCTCTTTCTTTTTTTTTTTTAATGTATGCTCAAATATATATATATATTTAAGAATTTTAACAGTTTTTGTCTTTTGCTTAACAATTAGAATGTAAGAGGCCCTTGGAAACGATGAAAAGTGCATTAAAGCCTTTCGCATTGAAACACATTTGTGACGAATACCCACGGCGCACCTGTTTCTGGGACTTACCTGCTGGAATATTTGACGCGTGTACTTTGGAATGTGCTTGGAATCATCGGACCCATCGTTTGGACCCACTCTAAACTAGATGCTACTTGGTGTATATATAACTGCTCATAAATAACTCTTGTGAATTGTGCAACTTTAACAATTATATGGAGTAGTTTGTGCAAAACACCTGCCTAGAAATTCGAAATGTTTTCTTGTATTTTGATGTTGTCGTTTAGTTGGACGGCTTAGATTAGATGCGTTCGCGATTTGTAACTTCTGTCTTTGTTCTGTGTGAGTTTGTAAACTTGGGACGTTAACTTGGACGATGCCTCCTGTTCCTTCTCGCCTCCTTATTTCTGCCGCTTGGTGGCACTGCTCGCCGTGGGACGCATAAAGCTGCTAACGGAGCGATTGCTGCGCTGCTGCTGCTGCTGCGGCTGCTGCGGATTATTATTGCTGCTGCTCCTGGCCTGCTGATTCATCACGTTCTTCACCAGCATCGCGCTGCGCGCCGCTGTCAGTCTGGAGGCTGCCGCTGCGGCCGTAGCTGTGGGCGCAGTTTGGTTCTCCTTGAAGCTGGTGCTGTTGCCCAGCGGCTGCGGCTGAGCACTGCGCTGGCCGGCCGTCAGTTTGCCGCGCACGAGAATGGCACTGTGACCGACGCTGGAGCCGCTGCTGCTGCTCCGACTGGCGGGCACGCCACGTGCCGCTGTCGGACGCGTGTTTTGCGCCGCGAGCGGCCGTTTGCTGGGCGATGAGTCGACGGAAACGGTGGCGGTGCGCTGCACCGATGGCACACGCCGCACCACCGTCTGCGTGGAGGCGCCGCTGTTGATGGAGGACCGCGAGGAACGTAGGCTGTTGCGCGAACTGCTGCGCTCCACGTCGCGCTGCTTGGGCGCTGCCAGCGCATAGTGCGCCGCAAACTGAGGCGGCTCATGCGGCGACCGACGCACGCCCGTCGTCGAGGACGAGCGTACGCTGGCGGGCGTGGCACTCAGCAACGGACTGCCGTTGGGCATGCGCAGTGGCCGACTGGCGGAGAGGCTGCGTTTCGGCAGCGCCGCATTTGTCGTTGTTGCTGGAATTTGGTGTTGTGTTTGTGACTTGTTGCCGGCTTGGACGGCGCTCGTTGAGCTGCCGCGCAGTCGCGCCTGCTGCAGTCGGTCCGCCAGGCGGCTGCCCATTGCGCTGATGCTGGTGGTGGTGGTTTTCTGCTTGGACAGCGGCCGGGAGCGCTGCGTGGGCGCATCGTTGGCCTCGTTGCACGAGGAGTTGGTGCTCTCGCCCTTGCCGTGCGAGGGCGTGTCCGAGACGAGGCTCTGCGTCTCCTCGAATCCCTCGTCGTTGAGCTCGTGATGCCCGCTGGCGCTCAGCTTCAGTTTGTTCGGCGTCAGCTCGCGCGGCGGACTCCATGGTCGCTCGGGTGTGCCCGTTGGCGATTTCAGATTGCGTATTGCCTCGCGCACATCCTCCTGGTTGATGGAGCTGATGTGTCTGCCCACTTTCTCCAGCTTGGTGATGGTGCGTGCCTTCTCCGGTTGCTGCTGTTGCTGTTGCTGCTGCTGTTGCTCCTCCTTTTGGAGGCGGCGCATCTCGCTGGCGCTGGCCGATTGCTTGATGTCCTGTGCGGGCGAGATCAGCTCCTCGTTGCCGCTGCTGTAGTCTGTGGGCCGCTTGTAGCGACGCGTGCGCCGCGCCAGCGCATACCGATCAAAGTGACCCGGCGCATCCTCTGTGCCCGCTGTGGCTGCTGGCCCGGCACAGCTCTTCTCCTCCGGCGCATGCTTGGGCTTGTCCGTCAGACTGACCGTTACCACCGTGCTGTTGGGCGTGGCAATGACCCTCCGTGTTACTGGCGGCGTCTCAATGTTGTCGGCGTCAATCTCTTTGGAGGAACCGGACGTCGCGTACTGCGACTCGTTGTGACTCTTGTGATGGTCCAGCAGGCTGGCAAAGGTGTCATCCTGTGCGGCTGACTTCTCTGTCGGCTTCGGCTCCGCTGCACGGTTGAGTGCCGCCTCCGGCTGCAGATCCATGCCGGAGGGCCGCCGCACATAGATCTTCAGGCGATCCGAGCTGCCGTCGCTCTCGCCCAGCTTCTGTATGATCGACTTGCGGCGATCCTCCTCGGCAATGGACTGCAGCGGACTGGGACTTTGTGCCTGCTCCTGCGACCGTTGCCGGCGATATTGACGCAGCTCCTCGGCGGTGGTCAGATGCGGCTGTGCCGCCTGCGCCGCCGCTGTCGTCGTTGTCGTCGTCGCATCCGCAATAGCCTCAATGTTGCCCACCACGTCCGTGTGCTCCAGCGTCTGCGACGGCTTCCAGTCGGCATAGACGCGCTGATATTGGCTGGACTGCACCTGCGGCTTCTCCTTGCTGCTGCTGCTGTTGTGGTTGTTAGTTGGATTAGTGCTCGTTGGCGTCGTCGTTGTTGTTGTTGTCATTATCTTTTCCTCTGGCAATGGATCCAGTTTTCGTTCGTTTTCTATCAGATGAGATCAGATTGGGATTAGGAATTGTTTTCACCTTCAATGTGCCTCCGCTTACCAGTTTCGTTTTCGAGCGATCGCCGATTCGCATTCACCAGGCGACGTTTCCGCTTGTATTCCTCGTTCTGCTTCTCATCGCTTTCGTTCGACTGCAGCCAGGTCTCGATCTTCTGCCGCCATTCACGGGATATTCTGTGGGTATCGGTGGTTAATTATTTTAAGCTTATTTTTGAATTTCTTCTACACACAACATTAATTAAATTCAATTACCAGTTTATTTGAAATTAAGTTAAAGGTTTTGTTAGTTGTAAAATAAAAAGGAAAACAAATGCAGAATGCAATTTGTTATAAATAGAATAAAAGTATTGAGAAAGTTTTAACAAAATAATAAACAAATAATATATTATATATTTTTTATACAAAAGGATATTTTTATATAAAAAAAAGAAATAAGTAAATAAAATATTAAATACAATTTATGGTCAATCAAGCAAAGTTAAAAATTGTAAATAATTTAAAAAACAAATTACGTTTTTTATGTAAGAACTCAAGATTTAAATATAGCTTCATTTAGCTTCATTCATTATTGTAATTATATATAAATAGCATAGTTGAAATTGATAGACAATAAAATTTTCTCACAAAAAACTCTGTCTTTTATAGCTATATAATATAGTTTGATCCGGCTGAATCAGACTTTTAAGCTGGTTTCAGCTAAAAGAAGTATCGTTAAGTCTTACAGACAGACTCAACTGATCAAAATGATATATATGGCAAATCGAGCCCAATAATGAGATTTAAGAAATTTATGCACAAAAGTTTGATTCAAGTTCATTTTGGGTATTTGTTAAAAAGGTACTTGGCCAATAGTAAAAGATTCACAAATTCGCACCTCGGTTTCGCATCCTCGTGTGCGGCGGGCGTTTGCTGCAGTTGCTGCTGCTGCTGCTGATGCTGGAGGATCGTTGGGCCGTTGCTGATGGGCGTATTGGCTGCCGTTGTGGGCGTGCCTGTGCCGCTGCTGGCCAGCGGCGATTGCAGGCGATCCTGCGACTGTTGCTGCTGCAGCAGAGGAGCCGGCGAGCTGGCGCGCTCGCGGTCAACGCCAAAGTCAATGTTGAGCAGATCCGGACGCTTGCGACTGGAGCTGCCGGAGCGTGCGCGACGTGCCCACGAGCGATCTGAGCGAAAATCAATTAGGAATTACGTGGAGGGAGCGGGCAAAGTGGAGGTTGAATAGGAGACTTACCCAGACTGCCGTAGGCGGCCTTGCGCTCACGACTGATGTGGCCGGGTCCGTCGTTGGGTCCGGTGGAGCTGCGCAGAAACTCCATGAGCTCATCCTCGCCGGCTAGGACGCGACTGGGTCGCCGCCGCAGACTGCCATTGGGCGTGATGTCCGGCGAGGCGCTGTACTCCTGCTCGAGGCGAATGAACCCGTTGCTGATCTCTCCCGAGCCCAGCTGGCGTCTGCTCAGCGCGGGGCTGGCGCGCGGATCGAACAGCGCATCGCCCAGAAACGAGTCCGAATCGGAGACGGGCGTGCCCGCTTGACCCACTGCAAAGAGACTCAGTTATAAGTAAGAATGTTGCAGTCGGGTGTAACCGGCTGCCCAATACTCGTTCACAGTATCAATCAACGTTTGAAACAGTCGAAAACGGTTTTAATAATTATTGTTATTTTGAAAAATATCGACTTTTGAGAAGTAAAATGGGCTAAAATTGTGGGAGATATGGATTTTTGCCACGCCCCCTGTGGGCAAATCCAAAAAATTGTTTACGCAATCTTAAGAGAAGGATTTCAGTAAGCTCTTTCAAAAAATTGATGTATCTAACTTTTAAGCTGAGTGAGATATATAAATCAAATCAGTTTGCCACGCCTTTAGTCGGCGTAACCAAAAAAATCTTTACATTTTATCTGACTTGGGTGTGCACGAATATATATTCCCAATTTGAAGCCTCTATCTTAAATACCGGCGACAAAAATAGCCTTCATGCGAATAAATGGACTTTGGAAAAAGCCAATATACTCTCTTTACTTTGTGAACTAGTATTAACAGGCAGGAATTGACTTGTACAATGAATACGCACTTTGTCTGGTTCTTCTGGCCAGCTGCTCCATGCGGATTCTGTTGCGCTCCTCGGCCAGTTTCTCCTGCTGGAGGCGTCGCTCGTTCTCCTTGATGGCCTGCCTGAACTTATCACAGAAATTCTGAAAGATCTTGAAGCACTCCTCCAGCTTGAACGTGGCCGCATCCTCGCAGAAGAACTCGGCCAGCTTGAGACGCAGCGCGTCCACCTGCTTCATGCCCGACTGCAGCACCGCCACCTCCGAGTCGGCGGCCAGCAGAAACTCGGACATTTGCCGCTTGATGTCCCCATCCGTAGCGGGCTGTTCAATTTGCTTTGTTATCTTTCGGATGCGATTTTCCAGGGTGCCAATTTCGCTATTGATTTGCTCCGACGTGATTCTGTGGAGCAGAGCTTGTTAGAGCGAAAGAGAGAGGGAGAGTATTCCCTATTCGTACTTACTTGCTGGCATTTTCGAGCGTCGTCAGCTGTGCGGTGAACTGCAGCAGCTCCGGATTGCAGCGCTCCACCTGGAGGGCCACAAAGTGTATGAGATTCATGCCCGGCTTGTTGGCCCGGATATCTGTGAGCTTCTGCAGCGAGGAGAGCTTCACGCCGGCGGCGTTGCCCGCATAGCCGCCGGAGTTGAGAAAGTTGCCGGCAACGACGACCATGTAGAGCACCTCCTGCAGCGCCTTGTTGTTCAGCAGATTGTCGCCGGCATAGAGCATGGCATTGATGCAGGGCTCCAGGTAGGCCATGTTCGCGGCAAACTCCTCCTTCAGCAGCATGCTCTCAATGCGCAGCTTGTAGCTGTGAAGGAAAGAGGAAATAATGACATTAAAAACGGATTCCTTTTTTTTGGGGCCAGGACTCACTTGGGCACCTCGAGCAGCTGCAGCAGAAACTTTTCGGCGCTGCCGAGACGCGTGCGGTCGCCATTGAAGGTCTTCAGCATGTCCAGTTCGTCCACCTCGGGCAGTATCTTGAGCAGGCCCAGCAGACGCTCGGCGCCGATCTCCACGTGTGCCCCAAGCCGTATCAGCTGGATGATGTCCTGGCTGCTGGTGCGGAACTGGCGCAGGAAGATGTTCACATTCAGGCTGCGCTTGCCGTCCAACAACGTGATCTCGGTGCTCTCCTTCTTGCTCTTGCGGTCCAGCGTATCCTTGCCGTTGGACGCGCCCGGCTTGCCGATCTTGGGACTCGGCTTGGGCGAGCCCTCGCCGCTGGTGGGCTGCTGGCAGAAGAGGCCCTCCATCTCGTTGAAGTCGATGTCCGTTTGGCTGGTGTCGCGGTGCATGTTCGCCAGCTGGCTCCAGATGTTCTGCCTGCCCAGCACCTTGTTGTCCGGTATCTTGCCCCAGTTGAGCGTCTTCATCTTGGCCTTCGGCGCCGGCGTATCCTGCTGCGGCAGCAGCACAGCCGTCCCCGTTTCGGGCAATGGCGTGATCGGACGCAGCGAGGGCGGCGGCGGCGGTGGCGGCAGTGCTGCGCCATTTGGGACGGGCGGCGGCGGTGGCGGTGGTGCGGCCCCATTCACTGTGAACGCTGCTGGCGGCGGCGGCGGCGGCGGTGCTGGTGCAGGCGGCGGCTTTGCCACCGACTGGTGCGGCTGTGAGGGTTTCCGTGTGGGACTGCTGGCATCGCTGGTGCGACAAGTGGGGCAGGTGAATTTCTGGCTGCTCTGGTGGCGCAGCAGACGCACTGCATCATCGGGATCCTCGAGCAGGGTGGCACGATGCACCAGCCGCTCGGTGGTGTCCCAAATGACATCGCTCAGCGGATCCTTCGCATCGATGCGCAGCAAATGTTGCAGGATGCTCAGAAAGGGACCCTCCTGCGGCTTGTCGGCCACCTGAGAAACCAACACAAGTTAGACCAAAAATTACAAACAAGCAGAGAAATTGCTTTTCTGGGCATTCCGACAACTGATCATATTGATCAAAATCTAGCTGGAGGTCTGAGCATTTGAATTTGAAGAACAATTTAATAATTGAAATAAGATGTGTATTCAGAAATATTTTTAATTTTTTATTTCTGTTAAGGATTTATTTAATCAACTTTTTTAACTAACTTTATATAGGTTTGTTCTATTATATTTTAATATAAATAAACTTCAATAGCAATCTGGAGTTAGTGTAAACTCTTCTTCATTTATTTATTTATATGTATTTTCTTATATATCGTTTTTAATAAACTTGATCAGCCATAATAATGACTCCAAATATTCGTTGATTATATTTTTTCTCGTAGTATATAAAAAGCCAGTTTTAAACTGAATTAATAATCATTTGCTGTTGGACATCAAAGATAATTTAAATAAAAAGTAAAAATGAATTTGCTCTTAGTTAAATACTAAATATATATATTCATATATACATATATGTTTTTATGTAATTTAACGACCTCTCGACCTGTCTGTTTGTTATTCATTTCCTGCCAGTTGACATTTATCCCAGCTCGCGTGCAATGCCCGCCTTGGCATTGGATAGCCTTGGCTTGACACCAGCAATGACAGACACATACACACTCACACACACACACACACACA
>SCDS01001388.1:0-17172 GCA_004149465.1 Drosophila nigromelanica | reverse complement strand
GTGGGTTGAGGGTTGAGGGTTGAGGAGGTTGAGGGGGTTGGTGGTGGGTGTCGCATACAGGTGTCAAGCGCGGCGTGTATTCAAATTAATAATGCCAAATTGATTACATAACATTTGTCAATGGAAATCTGGTTTCGGCTAAGTCTAGCACGGTCTTAGCCATCCGTCAGATACACAGCATAACGTCATGATTGAATATGATTGATTTAGGCGGCATAAATTATGAACAGGCCGAGCCCCTCGGGTACCCAGAAAGCCGGAGGTTTGCCACCAGTTTCAGCTTGGGCGCCTGGCAACCAACCTGTCGTGACCTTGGCCATTTGACAAATGAGCTGCGTAAGCCGAAAGATTTACACAAGACGCATAATTAAATGGCCACCAGGCGGCAAATTGTCATTGGCAGTTGGAAGGACACAAGCAACGGCCCAAGGCCATCTAATGGACACCTTTTGCTGGCGCCTGGCGCTCGTCTCAAATTTTAAATGAATAATGTCAATTGCAGGTCAATTATTGGAAATCGAAATACTTGTGAAACTTAGCAACTGGCATTTTGACAATTTCAATTGGATAGGCAATTGGCCTGAACGTGATCCACTTCCAAATTGCCTGTATTTTAAACAGAAGGCGTTGCCAATTAGAAACAGACAAAATTTATTTAAGTACAGTTGAATTCAATTTAATGAGGGCGTAACCTTTTCATAAGTAAGCAATATTAAATATTTAAAGAACAGTCATCATATTTAAAACAAATTCTCAATTTCTTTCAAAATACCTGTCGACGGTTACAAATTAGATAATTATCGATAATGATGATTATGATTCCAAGAAACGGAAGTAAAAGAAATTATCTGAATCAAATTTTGAAGAAACAAACTATTTTTAAAATTGTATCATGTGTTATATTAAAGATCAAGACTATAGAATATATTTTATTTATATATGTTGTTTGCTGAAGCATTAGAAATTATTAAAACGCGTTTTTCTACATATTAATTTGAATAACCTTTCTTAGTGTTTGCTGACATTTTAGCCAAAAAAATAATAATAATATTCACATAAAAATTATGAGCAATAAGCGACTGAATATTAAACAAATTCGTTGCCGACATTTGCTGTATTTATTTAGGCATTTTAAAATGAAATAAAAAAATAAACAAACAAACAAGAACTATAAACAAATGTTGTCTTTTAGGCCGACGGAAATTAAATGAAATGGAAATGAGCAAATCTATTTACAAGCCCAGTTTTTTTTCGACAGATTTCCGGTCATGTTTAAATTAATGAAAATAAAGTATGTATATATTTGTAAAATCATTTGAAAATTCATCAAAGAACAATTGCCGTACTCTATATAACATAGAAATACAGACCGTAAATAAAATGTTGTTTACAACGCCTTCAGATACAAATTGCCCATATGTACGTATTAGTACATGATAATTATTTAGTATACACATGACCATATTTCACAGCTGTGTAATTAATAATGCGCATCTAAATACATCCACAAAGAAATGTCTTAACTATACTTGTAGCACCGATAAACACCAAAACAAATTATTAATTGCCAATACGTTGATGAAGAGAGCCGATTTTTATAAATTATATTCATCTTTTGCATGCCCTGTAATTTTAATTTTTTAAACAGGGTATCTTAACAATCTTATCTTAACTGATAATTTTAAACTTAAAAATTTAAGCGCTTGATTATAAATTATAAAAAAAAGTCGAACCCATTTGATAATTAGATTTTTTATAAATGCCAAATGCGAAATATATTTTATGTATTTCCCTGGAACAGCTATTAAGGTCAAATATATGTATAGGTACTCTTTAGAAATTAATTTAATCATTCTTAAGTGGGTTTTAAGATTTAAAAATTATTCAATCATTATAAAGTTCATGTACATATAATGGACAACAGGGTATCTACTAGTCCGGCATTTGCGACACGGATATTATTGGCCATTCATTAATGAAAATAGTAAATATGCGGCTCGGCTTACGCTTTGCTACAGTAGTAACTCGCAAGTAACTAAAAGAATTGAAAACTAGGCAAAAGTTCAACAGATTAAATATTTAGCATTATTATAATCTGGAAATAAAAACGTATGTGGCTTAAATGATGCTTTCATCAGTGCATTTTATGGGAGCAGATAAAGCAGTCAGTTTTTGTTAGGTGTTTGCTTGAACAAAGCCAGTTTTAAGCGTGCAAAACAATGAGAGAATAATAATATTTAATAGTAACGCCTACGCAGATGAGAACCTCCTAACCAAAGTCAGAGCTGTCAAGTACGTGCTTATAAATAGCCCGATGGCTAAGCTGATCGCTTGGGCAAGTATGAATGAATGGGTGAATGAATGACTGAATGTGTATCGCAAAGAAACAGCAAATGACTTTTAACTGAAATCAAACAGAAAAGCAGTTCCGATCGACAAACACAAGCCAAGTTTGTCAAGTCAACTGGGTCTAAAACTGACTCGGAGACTGACGCTGACGGCTGATGACGCCAACGTGTTGTGTTGCCTCAATTCTCAGCTGTTCTCAGCTATGCGACCTTTTAGGAAGCGGAGACCGACACGGAGACAAAAACAGAGACTGAGACAGAGGCTTGAACAGCCTTATAAATAGCCCAAGTCCGTCTAGAAGGCGCTTCAGTTCAAATCGAGCGCTTCGAGTGGCATTTATATATTTTTCTTTCCAAAAACTACTTATAAACAAATTTTGAATTTTGTTTTTATTTATTTTCGTTTTTTTCCCTTGTTGTTGTTGTTGTTGTTGTTAAGAACTGTAGCTAGAAAATGGTGAGTGCAATCAAGTGAGCCACTGTTTCAATGTGAACAAAACTCTTCACATCAATATAAAGTTGGTTATTGTTGTGGCTATTTATTTATTTTATTAAACTTTTTTTTGAAATTACACACAAAGACATAACATAAAAAATGCATTAAATACGCTACGTGAGCAAAATATTTAAATATAAACAAGAAACGCTGAACAAGTACAACGAAAAATAGTCAAAGTCAAAGTCGAAGTCGAAGCTTTTGTCGGCATCGTCACTGGAAAATCCCTCGGTTTGAGTTTGAGTTTTGTTTGAAGTGTTTACTTCCGGCAATTGGCTATGACCAATAAATCAGAGCCATAAAATAACAATAAAAAAAATACACGTGAATATATATCACATTAGTTATTTCATTTCTACATTTATTTTATTGTTCAGATAATAATTTCTATTTGTTATATATTGGCAGTTAATAATTAAATTGTTATCTTTCTTTAAAAGTTAAAAAATAGCGCATATTTCTGATATTGAAATTCTCTTCAAAACAGTTCAAACTATTTTAAAGTTAATTATAAAAATTATGGAATATTACAGCTACAAAGTTATTTCAAAATCAGTCAAATTTGTTTTCGAAATATAACCATCAAAATGTATAATGATTAAACAATGTTAAAATTTTACAATTTTCTATTAGAATATTTAACAGATAATTGATAATTGCTTTAGTCAAAGTGTTTGAATGGAATATACCCTGTAGCCCAGGTTTGAAGTGCATTACAGACAAATCAAACGCATTAAATAATAAATTGAGCTTCAAATCAAATTTTATCAAAAAATATAAATATCAACATCTGCATATATTATACTATATTAAGTCTAAATACCATTAATTATTGAATTATAATTATAAACGAAGGGAACTATCGAAAATCATAAATGAAAATCGTTTAAATTGCAAGTTTAGAAATTGTCTTTACCTTTAAAACTTTTAGATGTTTAATTACATTCAAGATTTTAACTACTGGATTGTAAATTAAGTTTTCATTTCAAGTATGTCACTTGAAAAGATATGGATCAGGTAGTTTACGAGCTGCTTTATAAGAATTATAACAACGAAGTGTTCTAGAGAACAATTCCCAAAAATGAGATTCGTTTTAAGCTACAATTCGCTCAGCTGTCAAAAAGTGCGATCAATCAAAGTCAATTGAAAGTTATTTGGCCAATTAGCTAAATGTAGCTACGATATATATATATATCTATATACATACATATGTATGATTTATATTATTTGAAAAATATATTCGCAAATATATTTGATTATTTTTTGGCCACCTACTCCTTGCCTTTGACCTTGCGGTAGCTGCTGTCCGACTAAATTATATCATACCTATTCGGGCCAAAAGCAATTCAGTCAGCCAACTGCCAATTTGCATAATCTGTGTGTTTTGATTCATATTTAAGCTGAAATCGAACTTACTAAGAAGCGGCAACAACAAGTTTTACTTTATGTGTCATACGCAAACAATAATCGGCGCCTTGGCTAAATTTATCTGGATGACATTTCTATATAGGCCAACGCAGCAATAAAGCCATCCCAGCGCTACCAAAATTGGTAGCAGCTGCTGGCCAATTACAAATTGAAATAAGTAGCCCAACTAAATCGAAAATTTACCCTGGCCGGACATAGTCATAATGTTCATCGCTTTGTCAATGATGACGTTGTTTTTACTTTAAATTTTTTTCTCTTATTTTTGTTTTTTTATTGCTTTTTTACTGTGAATCTCATGACGCATAAGCGTCTCACGTTTTGAATTTTTAGAACGATTTGCGAGCGATTACACTATCTAACAAAATTGCACTTTTTTTGCGTTAAGGCCCATATTATTTTCATATTCCATATTTTATACAATTTTCATTTTTATAATTGGATACATTGTTTTGTTTTTATATTTAATGAAACAACCATTTTTTTTTAGAGAAGTTATTAGAAAAATTTATCTTTTTAACTTTATTCATCTAAAGCTAAGTTTGAAAGTTGTAAGTTCAACATTTTTGAAAATCTATAATTTACATTAAAATAGATTTGATAAATCTGTTGTTAAAAAACAAAATTCATGTCTTGCTGAGGTTGAATTACTTATTTTGGTTTATTGTATCAAGCACCAATAAGTATAGCTATTTTTAAGAACCTCCCGGTTCTATTATAAGCAGACCTTGGCTTGCGTTCGCCATGCCACTCTCTTGAAGCTTCAACTGGTTGAGAATTATAACGAGTCAAATAAAGCAAAAACAGCAAAGTGCACAAAAACAATATCGCTCCTTTTAAGTGTTTTCAATCCAGTTTTTTGCATACAACTAATATTTTTCACATGTATACTTCTAAAAAAAAATGTTGTATGTAAATTGAAAAATGTTAATATTTATTTTCAAATTCCCCCCAAAAAAAATTTTTGCCAACGTCACTGAATCAAGTGCTTTGACACTTAGCATAAAACCTGAGTTATGTGAAAACTTGAAAATTTTGAATAAAATTACTTCTTAAAAAAAAATTTGAAAAAAAAAATGTTGTATGTAAATTTAAAAATGTTAATATTTATTTTGGAAAAAAAAATTTAAAAAAAAATGTTCAATGTAAATTTAAAAATGTTAATATTTATTTTCGAATTCCCCTAAAAAAAATTCTGCCAACGCCACTGATTCAAGTGCTCTGACACTTAGCATAATAACCGAGTTATGTGAAAACTTGAAAATTTTGAATAAAATTACTTCTTAAAAAAAAATTTGAAAAAAAAATGTTGTATGTAAATTTAAAAATGTTAATATTTATTTTCGAATTCCCCCTAAAAAAAATTCTACCAACGCCACCGAATCAAGTGCTCTGACACTTATAATAATAACTGAGTGATGTGAAAACTTGCAAATTTTGAATATAATTAAAATGATACTACAAGTTTACTTAATATTTTCTCTCTCTCTTTCTCTCTCTCTCTCTCTCTCTCTCTCTCTCTCTCTCTCTCTCTCTCTCTCTCTGTCTGTCTTCAACAGTTTGCACAGCCGCAGCAACTACTAGGCGTGGCATTGATACTACTGGCAGTGGGCTGCCAGGGCAGCATAGGTAAAAAGCTTGAGAAGCGTTGTGTCAACTGCTCATATCGTACGTATTACACCTATGGCGATGGCCGTTCCCTGCAGCGCGTTATCTATCAAGATCCGGTCTACACACGTGGTATTTACAAAGAGCTCCCCGATCAATGTTATCTCTTCGCTAACAGCCGCAGGCACCCCTCAAGCTACTGACCCACCTATGTGTAGTGCCCCTATAAGCATATGTGTTTCCATATGTATATAGATGTTTATTTAATAGAGAGCACGACTTGCGCTAATTGAAGCACTTACTTTTACTCAATGACTACCCGAAAGCATAATTAACCACACACACACACACGCACACACACAAGCACAAAGACACTCACACATTATGTACATAATCGCATAGTATAAATTACCATATCGGAATGCACGAAACACGTTTACGCAATGTTACACACCTTTCTCCCCTCCTCCCATGATTCGGTGTCCTTTAGCTGCCCAGACGTACGGCTGCAGTGGAAATCCGTGCGGTGTGAACGCCGTTTGCCAGGAGGCAGCCGGCGGCCGTCCGGTCTGCTCCTGCCCGCCCGGATATAGCGGTAATCCGCTTACGCACTGCAATCGTGGCGAGTGCCTGGACAACGTCGATTGCCGTGGCGACCTCCAGTGCAAGGATAATCGCTGCGTCAATCCCTGTGTGGGCGCTTGCGGCATTGGCTCCAACTGTGATGTAAGTTCTGCCACCCCCCTCCCGTTTCTTGACCCAGTCTATATTAAAAACCGCAAACTGATTTTGTCCAGGCCAGAAATCATGTGGCCGTCTGCAGTTGCCCAGCCGGCTACAACGGAGATCCCTACACCGCCTGCCACCTCAACGATCCAGGTAAGCAATGGGCGTGGCAAGTTCTCCAGTGCACATTAACAGACTTGAATTCGATTTTGGTATATTCGTCTATTTCTGTTTATACCTAGCAAAATATTGAACAGAGTTCAACCAGAAATTTGGTAGTCCTTTTTTAAATGAAATAAAATTTGGTTGTTTTCTGCAGATTTATTTATTTCATTAATTATACCCTGAACCCATTGAAAATGGATAAAAAATGGTATAATTTTTTTTTGTTCATTTCATTTGAGTTGATCTCTAAATAAAAACAATAAAAAAAATAACTTCATTTGTTTCATTATAAGCACCAGATCAGCAAAAGTATTCGGGCCTAAACTTCTAGTTGGTGTTCCACCAAAGAAACACATTTTTCTTTAAAAATTAACATTCGAAAAATTCAAATTTGCATATTCGAGGGATATATCACCCTTCAAAATAAGTGTTCCTCTTCAATTATTTACCAACATCTGTTGTAAAGAGTTCTCACTTAATTGTTAAAGAGTACAAACGAATAACCTCCATGGAGAAAACGTTAGGGGTCTTAAATCGAAACTGTCCAATCTCTATGTAGATAGTGTTTCTTTCGGTTTTACCGAGACGTGGCTAAAACCCGACATTTCAGATTCGACAGTTTTTGCTTTTATATATAAATGGAGGTGTCCTTATAGCAGTCGATTCCGCCTTTTCGTCTGAGCCCCTTCAGGCTCCACCTTTGGGCATTGCGTTCGTTGGTGTAGAAGTCTCTTTTCTTTATTTGTACACAACTTGTTCTTAGATTTCATCCACTCTCTGATGTGTCTATCGATTTACACTTCCTTCTCGACATCCAATCAATCTCTTCCCTACTATCTGATAGGGATCTTTTGCTTGTTCTTTTAAACTTCCCGACATAACTTGGTCGTCTCTTATGGATTCTAAGTTTCTGTTGCCTTCAAGGCCACACGATCGGTTTGATGGTCTGGTCCGTGCGCAACTCAAGAGAGAGAGAGAGAGGCAGAGAAGGGGGAGGTGATCGGTAGTCTACCTTCAAAATTTATTACTGTAAAACACAAGACAATAACTAATTTTGTTGCTCGTGTCAGCATTTATGGGCCAGAAATATATGCGTACGTTCAAATATATCCGCGTTACTCATCTTTGTATTTATATTCTCTTTCCCTGAACCATCTGTCATTTATCCTTACAAGCATTTCAAACACCTTACATTCATACAACATGCACAAACGCAAGTACATAAACTGGATTGGTTTGGTTTTTTTCCCAATATTTGGGGCGCTTGGAGGGAGGTATTCAAAATCTAAAAATTCAAAATCCAAAATCCGATTTTTATCAATATTAATGAAACGGGACAAGATATCTGGAAAAACAAGTTGATAAACTTGTTCTGCGTAGATTTGGATTTGGAGAATCTATAATCGAAAGATTTAGGTTTTTAGCTTTTGTAATTTCCGAGATCGCTGCCTAAATCAACTCAGCTCGTCGTTCTGAGCAAGAATATATACACTTTATGGGGTATATATTTGCACAAATGCATATTTCAATGGCTGCAGGGTATAACAAGTTGCAGTCGGGCGTTACCAACTGCGTCATACTCGTTCACGGACTTTTTTAAAACTTGTTGCCGATATCTAAAGCAGGTTGGCCAGTAATCTGTGGAAGATAAAAGCTTCTTCGATTCGTGGACACCCTACTAGGAAATATCCTGAACCAGGCAGCGAGCTGTCGTCATATGTGATGCACTGCTTGCGTGTGCACTGCTTGCCCTTGACTCAAATTTATTTTATTTCTTAACTGATCTTGATGAAATTGGTTGCAATAGATTCTTTTAGCGCTAAAGCATATTACAATTTTCACATTGAATCGAAACTAAATTAACAAATTTGAGTTCGTTGTAAAGATTTGAGATTCTCGTTAAAGATTTGAGAAAAACGGTAAGAGTTATCTATCTTGTGAAACAGATTTCATTTGCGCGAGTGAACAAGTTTAAATTCTAGCTCTTATAGTTTCCAAGATCGATGCATCAATACAGATAGACGGATGGACAGACGGGCATGGCTAGATCGACTTGGCTATTGATCATGATCCAGAATAAACACACTTATAGGGTCGGAGATGCCTCCTTACGCCGACTACAATGAATCATTCGATTATGTACTCCATGAACTCTCCTGGCTTGGATTT
Source organism: Drosophila nigromelanica (assembly GCA_004149465.1). Classification (NCBI taxonomy): domain Eukaryota; kingdom Metazoa; phylum Arthropoda; class Insecta; order Diptera; family Drosophilidae; genus Drosophila; species Drosophila nigromelanica. The sequence continues at coordinate 8,235 of SCDS01001388.1, read as the reverse complement.
TATCCTATTTAAAGGGTTAATCTACAAACCGGCTTATGCTACTTCAGATGTACCCCAAGGTCGTCATCTTGGACCTTACTCTTCACTCTTTTCATAATTGACCTCCCCTCTATTATTTATTTATTTATATTTTCACAATCGCTTACAAGGTGATCTGAACTCTATGTAACTTTTGTGTCCGATCAATCAGTTGCAACTTCGTCGCTATAGGCCACACTATAACCCACTATTGTAAACTAGGCTAAGGGTGTACTTGAGTTTATTAAACGTTGGTCGAAGGAATTCAACGATTCCTTCACGACAAAAATTCTGTAATATATTGATATTGAATATTAAATATTGATCTTGTATCTGGTGTCCGCAGTACAAAATCCATTCAGATCGAATTAAGTCTGTTCAAAAGCAAAAGTTTTTTACTTCTTAATCATCCAACAATCCTTGGTGTTATCTTTCAAGATAAGTGGATAATTTATTTGAATTCCTTCTTTCATTTATGTCGTCCGCTTTTACCCCTTATTTCAGAACTCCTCAGAACTCTCTCTTCCCCTAATTAATATTATAAACATTGTTTCTTTCACTTTTGCTGAAGTTTTTGTTTATCATTTTAAGTAGACTTTCGCGGTATGCGAGGGCGGGATTGGTCGGTGTGATCAGTAATCTACCTACCCAATTTAGGGACTCTAACTCTAAAACAGTAGGAGATATAGGGACATCAGCAACAATCTACATACCATACCATAATTCGTATAATATTGTGGATATATTCACATTTTATTGGTTTCCAATTTTAGGTGTTATCGACCATCCAAAATCCTAAACACTTTATCTGAGTATGTGGTCGAAATTTCGAGTCTCTAGCTTCAATAGCGACGAAAAACAATTACAGTGGATAACATTAAGGAGGAAGAATGGGCAAAAATTGGACATAAATACACCAGTAAAATTATAAAAAATATGCCAAAACGTCTGGACGATACCATACTAAATAATGGGTATCTAACAAAATATTCGATTTAATTATTTCTCTAGATAAAATAGGTATTTTATAGTTGTATAAGAAAAACCCAAATTCTGGGCTTTTTTCTTTGTTTTTTTTCTTCTTTAAATAAAATTCTAATATATGTACCTCTATGAAAAGGTAATTTAACAAGCTTTAATATACTATTTTTAAAAATTTTTGTTGAAAAAATAAAAAACCCGAATATTAATGTTATCCACTGTACGTTTAAAAAGTCTCAGAATTTGTAAAATGTTTTTTTCATCAGATGTGGCTCTCTATCCAAAAAAAAAGGTTTGTTAAATTAAAAAATCTGGCTGTTACCTAATGTAATTATCAAGTTTTTACGTGATTCTGATTCTTCGGGTATATGTTTGCTAGAAATAATAATATTGAATTCAATGATTGGTTCTATAATAATGTTGTTTATGTAATATTTATTGTATTTGCAAATGGTTTCTTTAATCAATTATTATTTTTTGTGACATGACTATTTGCAAATAAAAGTTATTTCAAAATTGATACGTCAAAATTTGACGTTTACAAACATTTAAATTGCGAAATTAAGAATAGAAGCGAATAATATTTTTGTTAGTAATAATAACACAGCACCAAACCTGCGATGTTGCAAATAGCATTATTAATTTAACAAATCCCTGCAAAAGTTTCTGCAAGTACTAAGAAATATGCCCCCTTTAATAAAAACAGAAATAACAATACATATTTATTCAAACTTTTGCGAATTCGTACACATTTCTATGTCAGCTAATAGTAAGAGAAACAGGATATTTGAAAATGATTCTATTAAAAAAAAAATCTTTCAAGTTGTAGCTTTTGATAATAAAACATTTTTTTAAACAAAGTGTCTTCATTCGAACAAAAAATAAATTAATAATTGTATTAAAAAAAATTGGTAGGCTTGAAATCTGTTCACGTTTAGCAGAATTTTTACCGTATGTATTTATGACTACTATTGCATTAGAATAGTACTGATCCATAAGTACATGCAAATGCATACTAAAAGTTGTATTCGTGTAAAAATCTCGAAAAATCCAAAGTCGTTAAACTTACATATTATTATTCATATCACGATTTGTTTTTTGATCTAAAAATGTTCATTTTCCATATACGCATACGCAAGAAGTTTTATAAATTCGATCGATACACCCCCTTTCCGCTGTAATAGCTCATCGTTCTTAAAAGAATTATTCTGATCATTGAACTAAGTAATGTTAAGAGGCCTTCAATATTGTCTACACAAAAATGATTTGAACCAAGAAAACCTCGAAAAACAGAGGAAAACAGAGTATCTTCGGATGCCGAAGATTAAATGCCCTTGCATACACATATCAGATTATGATTATTCTTCTATATATGTATATATACAAACTGGTTTGACTAACATGTTCTAAGACTGAGAGACGAAATTTCTTTTAGAAAAAGCAGACAACAGGTGTATTTGTCAAGAATGTATACTATATATGATGCATACTGATTCTTGTTGTAGTGATTGGAGAGATAACCTTAACATTTATAAGTACGACTATTTGATAAAACGAATTAATGTATTTACTTCAATGTAATAATAAATGTGTATGTGCGCACGTCATGCTGTGTATCAATTAGCTATTAAAAATTTACATTATACAAGTATCAAACAGCAAACATACTCACAAATAGTATGTGTGTGTGTAATACGAAGTGAGTTATATATGTATATTACTATATAGTATACGTACACACAATTAAGTAATATTAATGTCCATTAATGCTTACAAAAGAAATTTATTAGGCGGAGTCTTTGGTTATCTTATTTAATTGTAAAATTTACTTAAGCTACATAAGTATAAACGGCCTAGCCGGAGATTGCTGGGCGATTGTGTTTAGATCACGCCGCTATATTCGTATCGTATTTGTTGCTGTCGTTGTTCATCCTGCTGCTCTGGCTGCCATCAGAACCCGCTATATCCCGTTATGTCGGACGGCTTGAGTCGCTCGAAGACGCTCAGATGGTGGGGTGCATGACCGTGATGATGATGATGGTGTGGATGATGATGTGGATGCGCATGTGCAAAGCCCGAGTAGTTGCCCTGCGGCGGCGTATGGCTATAGTGCGCATATGGATAATTGGGACTTGGCACGTGCAACGTTGGCGCCGCACCCTGCACCCCGTAGTGACCGTGTCCGTATTCCGGCGCCGAGGTTCCATGCTGCGGCCCGTACGGTGGACCGTACATTGAGTTCACGTTCACCGATGGCATGTGCGCCATGTGCGATGTAATGTGCGCATGGTCCATGTACATCTGCGGATGCGGATGTGGATGCGGTGGCGGTGGCGGTATATGATGCTGTGCCACCTGTGAATTGCCGGCGGTTGCAGTCACTAGTGCGGCGCTGATCAAATGTGGATACCCCGTTGGGCTATGATTGGGGTATTCGCTGCTACTGTTGTTGTTGTTATTGTTATTGTTGCTGTTGTTGTTGTTGTTGTTGATGCTATGAACGCTCTCGGGCCTGTTCGCCAAATGACTCTCAGCGTTTGTTGTGGCCGACGACGCCGCCAGGCTGCTAACTGAGAAATTATTAATCACATTGTTGTTGCTGTTGTTGGCTATCGGTTCCGGATGATTTTCATTCTCCTGATGACAACGCTTCTGTTGTTGTTGTTGCTGCTGCTGTAGCCCCAATAAACGACTTTCGACAGCAGCCGCCGCTGCAGCCGCTGTTGCCGTTGAAATCGCGCTCGATTCGTGTTCACTTATTGCGGGTATTTGATCCACCAAAGACTCGAGCCCGGACAGACTCTTGCGGGACATGTCGGAAGCAACTGGCGCTTGAACCTGCCCCGATTGGGGATTGTTCAACTGTGGACTTAAATTGATGTGATGATTATGATGGTGTGGCGAGGCCAACATATAGGGGCTGTGCTCCTCGTAGCGTTGCCAATGCTCCGGATGCTCTGGCTGATAGTTGAGCGTTGCCTGCGGATTCGGCTGCTGTTGCGCATGTGGATAGTGCGGCGATGGCTGCGATTGCAGTTGGGATTGCTGGTTGGCCTTCTGGGCGGATTGTTGATTCTGATTCTGATTCTGACTGGAGGATAACCACTGCTGATAGTGCTCCTGGACATGCGTGAGTGGCTCTGCATCGCGTGCCGGCGTTGAGCCTGGGTACTGTGATTTATCGACCACACGGGTCGTCTGCTGTGACATCAGATTCGTCTCCTGTCCATCGTTGCGCTCGCTCGGCGGCTCAAAATCAACAGCGGCGCACATATTCGGTGAGCTCGGCGGCGGTGTCTCCCCCAGATGTGGCTGATCTCGCATACCGATGCCACCCACAACGGCAGCGCCAACGGCTTGACTCTGATGATTGCCCGCCAGATGATCGGTGATCTGCTGCAGGTGTTGATCCACCTGTGCCACGGGCGGTGTGCCGTGTGAGTGCGAGTAACTGCAGTTGAGGGCGGGAGATGCCATTGGCGATGCGGACGCTGTATACAGTATATGAGATGGCGGCGGCGTATTGTACAGGCTGGGTGGCGCCTGGTGGCTGCTCTGCGGCGACGCCTGGTGTTCCATTGAGATCGTATGGATGCTGGTTGGGCCGCCGCCAGTTGATGTCGTTATTTGCTGATTCGTCATTGAATTCGGATGCTGTTTGGCTGTTGTTGTTGTCAACATATTCTCAAGCGTCGGCTTCAGCTTCTTGGGCCGGCCCCGCTTCTTTTTGGTGGGCATCTCGCCAGTGGCAGGGGCATTAGCTGTGCCACTGCCACTACCAGATGCTGCAATCATTGACAGATTTAATATGTTATTGAAATCATTTTGCGGCATCAGTGCGACCTTGCTACCGTTTGAGGGGTCAATCAACTCTTGACCTTTGATCTTTTTTGGACGGCCCCGTTTCTTTTTCTCTGGTAGCGCTTGTTGCGTCTGGTGTTGATTTCCAAAAACGGACAAATAGTTGTGCTCACTTATAGATCCCGCCGCTGATGCGCCCACCAATTTGTTGCTTCGCATGGCATCATCATTATTGCCACCGTACATGAATGCATCACGTGAGATCACATTGGAAATATTCGGATTGAAGTGCGGCAGCATTTTATCAACTATCTGATTCGAGCAATCCGTGCCAGCAGCATCAATATTACTGCTACCACCGATATTATCACCGAACCTAAGACTAGATTGTTGGTTTTGGTTGCCATTGGCGTTCGCATTGGGATTGCTGTTGGCTGCAACCAGACCCTTGAGAGGCTGCTCCTGCTGTTCGCAGCATTGCCTTATCCGCTGCTCGGTGAAAACGCATTCCGACTCGTCCATATGCGGTATTAGGCCATTCAGGAAATCCCGAAACTTCTTCAATGCCGCATAAAACGGCACTTTGTCCGCAGCACGGGGCAGCTGAGCACACCTCGCCGATGAAGAAGGCATCACCCAAATATACTGAAATATACAAAAGAAAATTTAGTTTATAACATAGCATAGCTCTAACTGAAGATTAAAAAATCATAAAATAAATTGAACAAGTTCTGAAATATGTTAATCTATCTCACTAGTCCTCAGTCTTATCTGCAGAAATAATAGCAATTTTGGAAGCTCTGTCTGCTCTAGATTCCATATCCAATCCAAATAACAATAACTACTACGCCTGTCTACTAAGATCGGTTTTAACTACTATCTCACAAAGAGTCAAACTGTTCTGGATCCCCGGACATGTTGCCATTACTAGCTAAAGCTTCAACACACATGCCACTAATCCACACACCCAACTACAACACAAATGACATAAACAGATATCTGAAAAACAAACTCAATACGCAACTAAAAAATCTTATTTCACAGTGCAATATATGGTACCGAAACGTTAACAATAACTAAATACATATACACGACTACCTACATACCTTAGATTATTTATTGTTTTCTTTATTCTTATATATCAAATACTAATTATTGTTATTATTAAGATTGTTTTTTCACTTTTCCCGAAAATGTTGCTTATAATTTAAAGTAGATTTAAATTTATTAATATATTTTTACTACTAACGCCTTTCTATCTAGATGTAGGATCTAATAATAATATAAAAATAATAACTGTGATCAGATTATTGTTATTATTAAGATTGTTCTTTCACTTTTCCCGAAAATGTTGCTTATCTACTTTAAATTAGATTTACATTTATATATTTTTACTCCTAACGCCTTCCTATCTAGATGTAGGATCTAAAAATTATATAAAAATAATAGCTGTGATCAAATTATTGTTATTATTAAGATTGTTCTTCCACTTTTCCCGAAAATGTTGCTTATCTACTTTAAATTAGATTTACATTTATTAATATATTTTTACTACGAACGCCTTCCTATCTAGATGTAATAGCTGTGGTCAGGGGCATAGTTTATGCCGGACAGGCAACTAAAATACCCCCATCGTATAATTATATTTATGTGTATATAGTATATAAGTTGTCTTCAAACTCTATACCTTTGTTGACACTCGTTTTGTCAACTTTCTATATAAATAAATAAATAAATAACACCCCAACATTGCTTCAATCGCAATTCATCTTCCACAATTCAATTCAACAACACCCTAACATAAACCACATATTTAACTGCCCCAACACTAAACAACAAATTTTTGAACACATTAATCCACTAGATATAATAGCAAACATAATCAAAATTCTTAAGTTTTTAAAAATACATCACCCCAAATATATAAATAAAATCAATCTACCAGTATCACAAACTCTTTCCACATGTAAAACTTTACTCATTAAACTGGAAGTTAAATAAAACCTTAAGACTTATCACCAAAATTGTAAATTAACTCTACAGTAATTTAGATAATAAGCCCCACATAAATTCTATTCATTGCTAGTCTACACACTCGTCGTAAGGTTTCAATTTGATGATCGGTTTTGTAAATAAATAAATAGTTTATAAATAACATTACGGAAGGCTAAAAAAAGTAGAAAATCATAAAATAAATAATTGAACAAGTTCTGTATTTATCGTCTGATCATTATATTGATTAGATAAAGAAAATAAAAGACTATTTGAGGTATCTGTACTACTCCAATCTTCGGCTCTCCGGAGATAGATAAGATGGGACAAATTTCCGAAAAAGGAAATTAAATTAATTCTTGATTTTGTGTGTACCATTATTAATTACAAAAAAAAAACAATTGAATAAATAAACTTACAGTACTAGTGCCGTCGACTCGATCGGGCTGCCGACCGAAGTGAAACTCCTTTTTGCCAGAGAAAACCTCGAATATTAATTTGCCATTGAAAACAGCGATTTTTGGGCGGAACCGTTGAAGTTTCTCAAGCAGAATGCGACTTCCCTCCTTAATTTCCTTTCGTGTCAGATCGGCGGAGCCTTTCGTTGCGCGTGCAACCATATTGGTGAACCCGATGCCCTGCTTTACAAGTGTATAATCATCATCGGCACTCATTTGCTCCTGCGTCAGTCCCGATAGATAGAGGCACTTCCAGAAGTGATTGCCAGGTCCAGCATAATGATGTCCTTTGTATGCAGCAAACAGACCGGGATTTATGCCAACCTGCGGGTTTTTTAATTGAAATATTATTCGGTTTCAAATTAATAAGTTCGCAAACGAATCGATTACTTTCGCATACGAATACACGAAATTTACAACTCACTATAACAATATCTAGATTATCACACAGATGATCGGGTATGGTGCGCTTGATCACTTCCGCCTCGGACATGCCATTAAATCGATCATGCTTCTTGCGCTCCTTGGGCTTCATGGTCAGAATATCACTGGAGCCACCACTTCCATCCCTGCCACCACTGTTGTAAATTATAATTACGAGTGCGTTAGTAATACAAGTTCAATAAAGCTGTAATCAAAAGCATCAAATTAGGTCTTTACTGGTACAACGATACAACACAATAAATATCTAAAAACGTTTACGAATTAATCAGTTTGCTTTTCAGTTTCATTACTTTAGCGCGGTTTAATTGATATGATTAACTTGTGCAGTTGGTAATTCTCATCCAAAGTGATGAACATAACATCAACTTCTATGGTTTGTCTATTTATTGAAATCTGATTGGTTTTAAATACATTAAGTGCATGGCATAATATAGAGTAGTATAGTATATATAGTAGAATACTTTTGATTTGAAATTGTTATTGAATTAATTTGAATTTAATTGATATGATAAACTTGTGCAGTTGGTAATTCTCATCTAAA
>SCDS01001387.1:0-11428 GCA_004149465.1 Drosophila nigromelanica | reverse complement strand
TATATATATATATATATATATATATATATATATATATATATATATGTTGAATACTCGTATTCTTATTCCAATCAACAACAAACAAAAAACAAACAAAGAAACAACAATATCACATTTACTCAAAAAAATCTAAAAACAATTAAACGGATTTCGTATTGCCCGACAAGTTCCAAACTACCCTTCTACTTGATTAAACAACTAAATTATTATAGTATGTGTGCCCTTTAACAATTTAACCGAAACGTATTCAATGTTCAATGTTGTATTTAACTTAAAACTTAAAAAAAAAAAATCGAAACCACTATTTGCTTTATGTTTTGTGTTTATATAATATATACTTTGCTCAACGACTGCCACGCCCACATGCCGGCTGTAAATAATGAAAATATGCTGAGCGCAGTTCGTTGTTGCGAAAGTCAATCTTTCCCTGATTTGCTTTATGTAGTTGATTATGAAATGAAAACAAAAACAAAACAAAACAAAAAATTTAATTTTTAATTTTGTGCCTAGCTCAACTGATTTGGTTTTCAAATATATATATATATATATATATGTTTTATATTTTCGATATTGATTTTGACACAGACAACGACAACCTATAGGGTAGATCTGTTCCGCTTCGTAGTAACAACTACAGACTCAAAGAAAACGATTGAGAGACATTCAAAAAAAAAACACACACAGTTTTCCCGTAGTTTAAGATGCTGAGAGAGCAAGCAGTAGTGCCGCTCGCTCTCTTCAATACACCGCGTGTACTCATGAAGCAGTTCGCCAAGCAGTGCACGCCCATGAATATATAATGGAAAAGATCGATAATTGAAATGAGAAACAAAAAATACACTTTCACTCTTTACTACAAAACTACAAACTTAAAAACTACCTACTACTCTTTCCATAATACAAACTATCGCAAACTATCGTCAGCGGCGTCAATAATGCACCACAATATGGGTACATTATTTTGACACTGTCTTCTGATTTGAATATCGAATAAACCAATCGCACCACCACCACTAAACTACAGTACTCCAATACAATAAATACAGTACAAGTTTTAAGATATGTAAACAAACAAAAAACAGAACACAAGCCCAGCCAGCACAGAGAAGTATAGCGTATCAACAAAGTGTTTACTTTTAACAACATTCATATAGTACTTAAAAAAAACAACTCGTGTACCATAACATAAAAGACTTCTGGTTACGTGTGCTAGTCAGAGACTTGCCCCCCAAACCAAACACCAAAACAAGTAGAAACGTATACTTTTGTATTCCGAACAAAGAAAATAAGAAAATATGAACGACAAATGGGATTGAATATTATACATTTTCGTTTACACGTATTTAATGAACATTTTTCTTTTTGCTTCAGCTTAAATGTTGACAAATAAAAAGCATAAAATATGTATATATAAAAAAGTAATCTGTTCATTAGCCCAGGTTAAGAGAAGTGATCTATATGTGTACATTTCTATATAAACTCATACCACCAGCAATAAGGGAAAACTCATACGCTTTTCACTTCAACAAACTTACATTTTTATTTATGTATCATAACATTTTATATTGATTTAAAAGCTTAGACAAATTGCATGCAATGCTTGTTCAAAAAACACAAAATAATCAACAAAAACAAAAATACAAAAAAAATTTAAAAAAAAAAACATCTAACACAGCTTTGTCTCATTCACCTTAGATTTGTATTTAATGGCGCTTTATGTAATGCTTAAAAATATGTCGCCCACCTTTAGATAAACTTTGATAAGCTTGTGTTTAACTTTGATGGGACTTCCTCCTAAAACTACAAACAATCTCGAATCTGTGAAGGCTTCACTGGCAATCTGGTTTCCAAAGCAAATCTCTTCTTATTTTAACTGCACCATGTTCTTGAAGAGCACCCAAAACCAAAATAGCTTTGTATTAAACTTAAAGCTCAACATTTAGTATCAACTACGCCTATGTAATATGCTTTCCAATACAGAATTTGTAGTGTCTGCCTATAACCATTAACAGTTTCCCCCCTCAAAACCCCTAAACAGAACACATATATCTCAGAAAAAAAAACCCTAAAATTCTTTAACTTAAAAGTTCTATGCTCAACGCGTAACAGCCCCCAAAAAAAAAAAAAGAAAACAAAAAAGACCGTTTAGATTATGATATAACCAACCAACCACTAATGAGCATATTGTTTTTTGCTATTGCAACCAATTTGGAAAACCTGTAGAAAATCTGTCTTGTTGTTACCGTTGTGGACTACGATCGTATTGGCACCTCTGAACCCATTGGCCGCTGTATACTTGGATGCATGGGCACAGGCACCGAGCTGCGCCATTGGTCTGATATGTTGGCCTCGCCCCGTCGACCCATAGCACAATGGCACACTCTGAAGGACCCCGAGGAAACCGATGAGATACTTAAAAATATGAAGTAAACGCTACATGGCTGAAAAGTACAGGTTGGTGCCAGCTCAGGATAGTTCAATACAAATATTTGATATTTGTTTCAATTTAAAATATTTTCAATATATTCTTTTCAATTTATATTCTTCCTTAGAATAACAGCACACCTTAGTATCAAGCGTACGCAGTATACGTACATACATATGTATATGGAAGAAGGAAACCAAAGAGAACTCAAGCGAACCGTCAACATTGTAATCATATGAATCATCAGCTACTATTGATCTTCAAGAACCTCGACAGCCCACACAAATACAACAACAATCAATTCAAATATCGTAGTTATTGCCAATTGTTCTAGTCGTGCAGTTCATCAACAATAAATCAAATTAGGAAAACGAAAAGTCTCAAGCCATCCGATTTAAATGAGATCTAGTATTTTAAGTTTAATCAAAAACATTTTAATATATATAAACAAAAGCAATTTTTTGTCCAATTTGCTCCTGCTAAATAAAATGAAAGCTTCTCGAATTGGATTAATACAATTTATTTCCTTTATTCGTTTTCAAGCTTAGAACATATTTGTTGTCAATAAAATAATAACATAGTTAAATAAAAAACAATTAAAATCTACGGTGTGTTAAAAACTTATGGCAAAAAGTCTATATACTCAATGTACGCATTAATTTATTTAACGGTGGAAAAAAGAAACTAATACATCATTTAAAAACGTTATGTTAAAGTACATTTGAAATTATTCAACCATAAAAATAAAACTTTTATTACCGGGCTTGTTTTATTTAAAAGAAAAAACTGTTGAAAATTTATTAGACATAATGAAAACTAATAACTGCAAGAAAACAAAAGATAAAAATAAACTGTTATGTAAATTATTTATAATATTTAATTATTGAGCATTATGTATTACTATATAACTGTGTAAGTATCTAAACAACAACATATATACGAGTACATGACAGACATATGAAAGAAGGAAAGTAAAACTAAACAAATTTAAAAAAGTACACAAATGAATATATATATATATATATATAAACACATAGATTCTATATATACATATATATACCGAATTATGTATAACCTTTGCATAGACTAATGTTATGTATACACAACCCTGAGGTTTGGCAATTTGGGGAAACAAGCAAATAAAATCAGACGTATAAGTAAAAGGAAAAACACAAAGAACATCAAAAACATGAAAAGCAAATAACAAAAGTTTAACTTTAAATCGTGATTTCAATGGAATATATCATCAGTTTAAACCTTAAAATACTTAACCTATATCGTGCATTTCACATTATTGGCCTCTCTTATGGATATTGGTTTATCTCTGTTACTTCCTCAATTTAAATTGTATTCAATAATTTTCTTTAAGTTGCTTCGAATGTCGATCTCTTAAGGTTTCTGCTACTCTCAAGTCTTTAGTATACATTACTCATAATTAATAATTTGGAAAAGCATATTAGGGCATAATAAAAATTTACAAACATACTAAATAAATTATTATGACAAAAAGGAGAACAAAAATAAAGAAAATAAAAACAATGTTAAAACAAGAAATATTAAGAACAATAATAGTTATTACTATTTATATTATATTCAAGTATATATATATATATATAAATAATAAATATATACATGAAATCTAAAGAATATACATTTATATATAAACTTATATGACGTTGTGCGGCCTATGCACAAACCTACTGAATTGGTATTTTCAATAAACTGGCAAAGAAAACAAAGCAAAAAACAAAAAACTGCAATCATTAAAATGGTGCATAAAATTAATTAAACGAACGCGTTAAATTGAAAGCATTCCAAAGAGAGAGCGGGCCATGATTATTATTGATTATTTCCATATTGCAAGTAAAATAACTATTAAATTAGATGTTTTTGTCCTGTAAAAAATATTTAAAAACGTATATAAAAATTATAAAATTTATATGTAATAATTATAATGCGTAGCTAGGGACCTACAAAGTCCCGTACACAGTTTGTAGTTATGTTCACCAAGGCAAAAACTAAAACAAAACACACACACACAAATATAATGCAAACTGAATTTACCAAGAAAATATTTATGTAATATAATTCATCTAAATTATAAAAAACATAAAATGAAAATCAAGTGGAAACAATTCAACCCAGGCTAATACAAATAATACAATAACTTACAAATATTGTTCAGTAAAACCCAAAACAAAATACTTTAATTTTCCAAATAATTACTGTAAATTATCGAAACCCAAAATAGACAAAAACTAACCATAACAACAGCAACAACAAAAACAAAAACATACTTTAAATATATATATACTTGCATATTAAACAAATTATATGAAATTATATAATATGATGTTGATTATTGATTTAAACTGATGAATGAATAAAAACAAACTATACATATACACACACAAATATATATGGATATACATATATGAATATTACCAACAAAAAATAAATTCGATTGCGTTTTTCTTCAGTTTGGTATATTTATTTCGACACAAAATCCACTGTCCGAAATATTTGTAACAGTGCAATTAACCGAACTACATGTATATACTCACACACCCACACCCACACACACACACACACACACACACACACATACACACACACCCACACACACATACACACCACTCATTAACTGACCAAAGATAACGTCGTACACTTCAACATGTATTATAAAATTTACATACTTGGATGTACTATACAATTACCGTTAGGCATACAAAGTGTATGCACCTGTATTATTTTGAAATGTTCTCAATGTAAGCAGCAGTAAAAGCGCAGCGCAGAAGCCATCACAAAAAGCACAAATCAGTAGTGGAAAAAAAAACCAACAAAACAAGTATTAATAATAATAGTTAAAACTTAAATGACAAATACAAAAGGAAAATAGCAAAAGCTGTAGATGTACATGTATTTTTATTTTTAGATATTTATGTATGCAATTTATATATTCGATAAATCAGGCATAAATGCATTTAGAAACACCATACGAAAACGATTAATAACAGAACTATAAACGATACTATATAGAGCGCACATGAAAAGGAACTGGATGGACAGTTATGTAGCTCTGGCAGAGAGAATTTCACTTATATGCGTGTGTATGTGTTAGGCAAATATATAATAATGACAAATACAGCAACAACAGCGACAAGAAATATATAGATATACAAAAAAAAAGCTTAACCAAAATATATGACAATGTTTGATGTTGAAATATATAAGTTAAAGGCCATATAGAGTGCACGATTATTTGCAAATACATAAGGGATATTCATACATAACAAACGTGCATATTTACATAAATACATACATACATACATACCAGGCAAACAATTTGCTGCAAAGAGCAGTAGAATCATTTTGTATACAAAGCAGAAAAACAGTAAAACGCAGATTTATATAAATAATCAGTACAGCACCGCATAGTATGAAGAATAACCATACGATATACATACATATAAATAATACATAAATAAGCATACATACTTACCTATGCGTACATACACTTACATGGGTCACTGTTCGAGGAATCCCATTAATATGGTCCGTTATTGGGCATCTCCATTAGGTTACACATTTTAAATGTTTGCCGTTATTTCCTGTAGCGGTGATCGAAACCCAAATGCAACTGGCAACACACATTCTCATCACACTCTCCAAAATGAAATCCACCACATCATTAAGCTCTTTTCGGAGTTTTGTTGTTTATGATAAACTGTTTATAGCTGTTTTCGAATTTTAAATAAATTATATTTACTATATGAAATATATAAAAAGAAGAACAAAAATAACAAAGAACATACGAGTAATGTCTTAAAAGCTCTTACTAAACTTAATTGCAAACTGAATAGCTGCAAAACGAAAACGATTGAATTATATTATATAATAAACTGCATACTACATTATATACATATTATATACATATATATATATATTATATACATATATGTATATGTATTGTACTGTACTGCAACAAGTATATAATTTTATTTCAAAGCAAAAACAAAAATACAAAAAATTAAAAAATAAATATATAGTGACAGATCTCCAGCCGCACACCCTGAATAACGGCGTCTGTAGATATATTAAACCCCAAACACACTGATGTGAAGACACAAATGAAATGATATGAAATGATGAAAGTTTATAAAGAATAAACAAATGTTTGAAACTATTAAAACTACTTTTCATTTAGTTTTATTTCACCAAGGCAACTGATGTCGAAAATTAATCCGTTCTCGACAGTTTACCTAGCTTTCTCTTGCTTAGTTTCTGACAGCAAAAGCATCCATTCGCATCCGCTTTCGTCACTACCCACAATGACCAATGAATAGTTCCTACAGTGCTGACATCTGCATACATATGTATGTATGTATATGCGACAACCTCTTAAATTTCTGAATCATGCCACTGGAGTTGAACTGGAATTGATCAACATGTTCCGATGAACTTCGATAATTCTTGTTGAAAACCGCCACGATTGCCACAATTAAATTTAGAATATGATCAAAGTTGGCTTTTTTCGCATTAATTTGACAGAACTCGAACATGAGATATATTTACAAAACAATTCAAGTGAATTGGAACAACGATGGAGCAACAATCAATTAAAGACGTCGCCACAGCTAGAATATTGCTACTCGGCAATGCAGGTGCGCACGGATGGTTATTATCCATATATTCTTCAGTAACCCAATCTAAACTCCGCAGGCGTTGGTAAGTCGCGGCTTACGGATCTGCTGGCCAGGAGCGTAGACACGCCGACGCCCTCCACGCGAAGCGTCGGCGATGTCTGGTGGAACGTGCAGGTGCGTCTGCACGAGTATCCCAGCAGCAAGGGGATGCCGCCGACGCCCGAGTGGACATCGTCCTCGTCGCCCAGCTCATCATTGCATAGTTTGGAGCGGCTGGGCTCGTTTGAGCCGTTTGCACGTAGGGCGCCAGCCGCGTGCGAAATGATTCCATATTTTGTGGAATTTTACGATTTAAAGAGCTCACTGCGAATGCCGCGCGAGCACCGAAATCGTCTGTTCCGCAACATTGATGGCATTATATTGGTGTATGATCTTTTAGATATGAGCACACAGGATAATTTGCACGATTTGCTGTACCAGCCGCTGCGCCAGATCTGTCGACAGCGCCACAAACGGCTGCGGCCCATCTTAAAGCGCCGACATGTACCTATCCTGGTGGTAGGCACCAAATTGGATCTGTTGAAGACGCGCCGGCTGCGACGCTCGGGCGGTATTGCCGACCAGCTGGATGCAGAAGAGATATTACTCAACTGCCTGGACACAGAAAGCTTGGCCGAGAAGACGCGCAACGGGGCCAAACTGCGAACGTTTCTCAACAATGCCGTCGATTTCAAGCAATGCTTTCCATCAAGACGCTACTGAATCCGCATGCCATTATCTCTGTATATTTTGTACATTTTGCTTTTTTAGTTTCAATAAGGTGTATTTATTTCTTTAATTTTTTATCTTGCTGCCCCAACGTTAACCAGGTGGCCACTGCATCTGGCGGCCGCCCAGGAAGTGCAAATGTAAATGGTACACGGACTGGGCGCCATGCTTTCCGTTATTAATTACCACGCGGTAGCCCTGCTCCAGACCCAACTCCTTGGCCACTTTGCGACCCACCAGCATCAAATGGCCCAGGAGCTCGGCATCGCCATCCTCGGCCAGCGAGAGCTGCGCAATTGGCTTGCGCGGTATGACCAGAAAATGAGTGGGCGCCTGGGGCGCAACATCATTAAATGCCACACACTGTAAAAAAAAAATGCATATGATAACAGCTTAATAGATAAAGCGCCCTTTGCACCGACCTTATCGTCTTCGTAGATAAATTTGCATGGAATCTCCTTGCGTAGAATCTTGCCAAAAATAGTATCTTCAGATGCCGCTGCGCTTTGCGCCTTTTCTACCTCGCTTGCCATTCTGGCGCTGGTAGTTGCAATGCTGCGATAACTGCCAAACATTGAATTAGTTTTTACAAAATCAACTTCATTATATGCGCACTTACCGTAAAACACTTGCTAAATTCCGGCCGGCTGTCACGAACATTGAAAAATGTGCTGCCAACTGGTGTACAGAAGCCATTGTTCAACTAGAGCTATCGAAACGACAAGTTTGCTTCGATGCGACCATCGATTTGAGTTGATAATCGTGGTTCAATTTACAGAACAAGTTCAGTCGTTCAATTATTATTAAACGAACGAATTATTTACTTAGTTCATCCGAATGAGTTTTAAAATCGTTTAATAAACTATTTGGTAAATATTACTATATATAAAAAGCACATACCAAACGGTTATGAACCCGAAACAGAACATGAATGTTATTTATTAAATTGAATAGTTCAATTGAATTTATTCCGGGCAATTCGATACAACTCTAATAAATGTTTCGCAAATAGTGATACAAATAACACGTATCGTGCAAGCAAACTAAAATTTCAAAATTAATTACCTAAAAATATCTGTTTATTAAATTAAAAGTTGGGAAAGTTTAATATATATTGTCCACCCGCTAAAAGTTTTCCAAGTGCTGCCAACTTTTATCAAACACTCGTACTTTCTGGATTTTATAAACGGTCTCACTGCCAACATTCGGTATTGGTCATCTGAAAAGCCAGTATAAAACATATAAAGGCTTAGTTTATATTTAGCATTTAACAGTTATACAAATACACTTGATTGCTGGTTATGTCAGAGCTGCGCTCGAAAGTTATCACTCTCTACAAGCACGTAAGTATGCGCTATTTCTGTATTCGCCAGCCCGAGTCACGTGCATGTGCACTGCACCAGCAGCAGAATGTTGAAAGGTGGCGGCGGCATGTGAAGGGGAGTCGCTGAACTCAAGTTGCGTAAATTCCATTACAGTTGCAATACCTGGGACGCGACTATCCCGGTCTGAATGGACCGCAAAAGTTTCGCCAGCAAATCCACGATGCGTTCATGAAGAACAAGGATGAGCGCGATCCGAAAAAGATCGTCGCTCTGCTGGCACAGGGACGATATCTCGCCAAGGAGGTGGAGGCGCTGTACTCGCTGAAAAAGTACCGCAGCGTAAAGCAGCGTTACAGCTATAACGACTAAAGAGGAAATGCAAATTGAAGGACTGAACCAAAACGAGGAAATATGATACAAGCGTGATTAGTTTTTTTTCTCCATTTTATTTTGAAAACAAAACCAAATGTATACCCACAAAAACATACACACACACACTCAGACAGAAAGCAGCACACACATGCGAGCATTAATTGTTATTTTCAAATGTCTTATTAATGTTTAACTTTAAGTTATTGTTGAATAAAAGAGCAACATTCATTGAATAAGCAAGCCAAGGAGACAAAAATATACATATGTATGTATGCATATGTATACATATAAGACATTTTGTGACCTTGTATGACAATACATATATGGAGGCTTGGTAGGTGTCGTTGCTTATGCGTCGTTGTTGCTGTTTACGAAGATATTGCCGCCTATAAAAACATTTGAAGACATCTGCCAAATTATAGCCACTGGTTGATGGTTTCCCATGATGCGTTTCTTGATGGCGCCTGAACTTTGCTATTGACTGACAATATTGCGTATTTAAAATCGCGTCTATGTTGTATCTGTCCATGTATTGGTGATAAACAATTCTGACGCCGCTGCTAGCAAAGTGAGCTTTTTATACACTTATTTTTTATTTTGAGTAAAAGCTCGTGAACTGAACGCGATCCATGTCTACTTATTACTCAATATCTTTCAATGTCTGGGTCCCATTGAGTATTAATGACTCCAACGTTCAATGTCCATTGCAGAGTTGAATCCGATCATTTATTAATTAATTTTTAAGCTTCCGCTTTTAAGGTAAAAAAAAAACATATTTGCCATAGATAACAAAAACAACACACTTTTTCAGATCTTTGACATTTTTACTGCTGATCTCCGGCTGCTGAGTATTCCCAAAAATATATTCTAATTAAAAAAATAAACAAAATAAAAAACATAAAATTTAATGTTACTATAAAAATCTTTATCACGTCACTTACGTATATATGTAATTTATATTTTGGCTTACTTTGTATAAATAACCAAATTTAAACTGATTCTGGGGCGGGCCAAAATTTTTGTCAAAAATCATGCCAAAATTGACGATTCCACATTTCAAATAAATGCATTACTGATGAAAACATTTTTTAAAAAAATTATGCTTCCTTACTTACTTATTTTATTTGCTAGCATTTTGCTCATGATTTGTCCTAGCGATTGATTCTGGCTTTTTATGTGCATAAAAATTGCCATGCTATATGTTTTAGTTGCTATTACACTTTGAACAAGTATAACGCTGCCGGTTACACCCGACTGCAACGTACTTGCTTTTGCACTAGTGTTCTTGATTAACAAAAAGAAACATCAAAATAGATTACATACGCTTTATATCTATAGCTTATTCTACTTTTACACAAAACAAGTTTTTCATACAATACTGCTTACAACAAAAAACAGACCTATGCTAAGTTTCTTGAAACTAAAAAAAGACAGATACACGAAAAGGCGAAATGGACTCGCCTGTTGATGCTAACCAATAATACCAATAAACATGGTTCCTATAGAGGAAGACGCACTAAAAATTCCCAGATCGAAAGAAAACTAAAACAAAATCCGAAGAAGAATGTGGAACCTTCGCAAAACCAGGAACCAATTTATGCGAAACTGAAAGACTTACTTTCCCAGCGTATAGAGGTTAATTCATCAAAACTAATTGGCTTTGTGAACTACCATAAAAGCAACAGCCTAAGAGGTGGAAAGGAAGACGCTTTGCTAAGATTGGAGTCGCATCTATTCAGAAAAACCAACAAGGAACAAAAGATATCTAAATCTAAAAGCAATCAATCGATTTGCAAAGATAAGGTGAACTCGGCCGGAGAGGACAAAAACTATTCAAAACCGACACAATATAGGCCAAGAAGCAGAATTCCTAAAATTGAAAATCAAGAAGT
>SCDS01001386.1:0-11448 GCA_004149465.1 Drosophila nigromelanica | reverse complement strand
CTTTAACCGCAATTAATACCCCACCACCTCGACGAGTTGGTCGGTCCTGTCTATAAACTGTAAAGTTTTTTGCAAACACTTCGCAGTCAGATATGGTAGAGTCAAGCCAAGTCTCAGAAAAAGCAATAATATCCGAATGAAAAAAGGAGCTACTCATAAAAAGCCCTTTAAGCTTAGATATTATGCCTCTGACATTCTGATAGGAAATAGAAAAATTTTCAGATTTATTTAAACAAGTTTATTTTATTTTGACATGAAAATAGCTTGGGTCGAAGACCAAATCAAAAGCCACAGTGAAAGCTACAACCACCGTCTAACCGCTAATGCCAACAGGCTAGCAAGACAGCTACAAGATGCCCGCCCATCAGACGGCTGAAAAAAGTTATTCCGCCAATTAGTCAGCTGAAATTATATATAAAAAAGCATAGTTTTTAGTTGCTTAAATCTAAAAACCTGGCGCTAGTTTTAAGTTAATGATACTTATTGTTCATAAGGCATCGATGCCTTGCAAAACAATAAAAAAAAATATAATTTAAAAAAAAAGTTTATGTTGCCAAGCAGCGATGCGCCCTGCAGCTGTCGACAAGACTAATAGTATGGAAAACAATGCTGCTAATGCTAGCGATAAGAAATAAGACATAAGTAATAGCAATAAAGCCGGCCGAGCTGAGCGTAGATAACATATGTCTGCAACAAAAACAGTGGGCAATGCAATTAAAGCAAACAATGGAAGTGTATTACTTCAAAGTGCACCACTGACTATTACATTTTATAATTATGGGAAGGCTGCCTGATCCCAGACCTATTTCCAATGGGTTCAGGATATAAATAGGAGAATCTGCATAATTTGATCTAACGTTTTCAACGCACTAAAATGCTGTTTGATATATTTGCGAATAGTTTTTACTATCGCAGTTATATTAAGCTTTTTGTTTAGCTTAGTTGCAGCCTGGAAAGGATCCTATATGGTTTCGAGGATTAACCGTTTGACGTGAGGCTGGGGCAGGGATCATTTCGTCCACGTGTTTCAGCACTTTCTTTATATATCATTTATTTATTTTAAACCTGATGATTGAAAGAATATAATCAAAGTTAAATCTCTAAAGTTCTTCTGATAGCGTTTAAACTGTACATCAACTCTACAGTTTTACCACACAACGTAGAGCTGATGTAGGGAAATTGATGGTAGGATTCTACCGCAAACTACATAGACTAGAGACTTCTTACTTGTTTTGCACTATATGACACTAAATGAGGTTTTCAAAATTAAGAAAACAATTGAATTAATAGTTATCAACCAAAAAAGAAAAAATCCGCACCGTTGAACTTTACGCGGGCTAGAACCACCGACTCTTCAGACTTCAGCTGCATAACACTTACCGGCTGCACCACATCAGCATATAGTTTTCTTGTGTTAAAACTCAACTTAACCATCGCTAAAAAAAATTCTAAGAAAAACGCTAGATAAAATTCTGCATTTGTAGTACAATAAAATTTATAAATATTTATAATTATCAACAAAAAAAGAAGAAATGTTGTTGTAAACCTGATATGATGCTTCTCGTTTAAAAAAAAATAAACCTTAAAATTTGAGGTTGTTGAAGATTTTTATCGATTTAAAAAAAAACGGTAAATATTATCAACTATTTTAAACAAATTTGATCTACGCGTGCCATTGATGATTCCAAATTTTAAATTGTACTTTGTGTGTGTGGCATACTCTAGCTTTAAAACAGTGGGAGATATATATTTTGTACAAGGAGTGACCAGTTATCTACTTTCAATATTTTTAGTCTCTAGCTGTGGACGATATAGACTGGCCGGGATTTCAAGTTTGAAATCTTTGGCAGGTGCCCAACTATCTGCACACCGTATTTGGTGTCTCTAGCTTTTAAATTTGATATTTGAGCTGTAAGAACATGTTATTGACTTGCCAGCCTCCCAAAAAGCGTGGCATAAAAATCTTAACACTTTGTCTGAAGCAGATATATTCAAAGTTTTAAGTCTCTATCCTTAAAATCGCCGAAAAAAGTTGCCTGTATTCGGACAGGTGGATGGACATTTCATGAACCAAGTTCGTGAACGAGCTTAACTAGTTTCACTTCTCGTACGAGTATATGTAATTAAAATTTGTTACCTGCTGTAATTAAGACCGTTGTTGACAGTTTTAAGCCTTGATTATACTGTCAACGAGTATAACTTGGTCGGTAAACTGTAACGTACTTGTGAAGCTTAAAATACTAAACTACTATATTGGTATATATTTATATTGTCGCACTCAAGAAATCGTACTTGATATAAGTTGGAACTTCTTCTCTTTAGAAATTTTTAATTTAGTGAGATACCAAGTCTTTGATGTGGTGTTTTATGCCAACTTTCAAGTCTTTAACTTGAGTAGTAGCAAAACATTGCATTTACTCGGATATACGGCCGAACAGCACAATTGGCATTGCACAAACCCAAAATAATCTTTTCACTTCGTGTAAAAATGGCTCTGTTCAGAATAAGATTGTGTTAATATCGTAGTAAATGCTTTGGTTTACGATTTTAAACATGTTGGAATTCTAAGTTCAAGCCAGTTCGGTTAAAACCCGCTTTGCAGCATTGATTTAGACCTTATATATTGCCAAAAATATTAGTAGCTACTTGTTGCATTTACTGCTGCCCAACTCAGATGTAGATGCGGCCGATGGAAGGTACAATTTGATATGATCATTATAATATATATTACAAAAATCAGTGAGAACAAATACGCTTAAGAGTTTTTTTTGCTAGGCAAAAGGCTTTAATTTTAACTCTATCACGAGATATAGGTAATTTATAAATATTTACCTAAAAGCCTGCCACATTATTCTTACGAAAAGAAAAAAGAAAGGTTTGAAACTCCCTCCACCGGCTCAACGTCTTCGAGTAGTAGCATCAGATCAGAACTCAGGAACTCCTACATGCTTATAATATTTCACTGTGATCCCGACTTGGTATCAGGCTCAGTATAAGGATTAACATGTGTAGCATTTACTTTACTTTGAGGCCTTTGGATTCAATTTATATGGTTTGGCTGAAGCTCAAATCTGGGTGCTCAGACTGCCGACTGGCTACTGTGGTAATTTAATTTATATTATGGTTCATATAAGATAACGTGAACGACAAATTAACTTGGTCATAAAGCCGTTCGTCCAAATTGATAATATGAACTTTTCACAAATGTTGTCAGAGCGATTTGGTTTATCACTGGACTGAAACACTTTTATTACTTATACATATAAGCCTGTCCTTATTACAATCATAGTTTACAAAAATGTTTATAATATTTTATAGGTGGCATACTACACGTTCAAGCAATGAAGAATCCATGCAACATATGCTTGCGACTGGACGGGCAAAAATTAAAGATGGTACTTTGATTTTATCAACTGTTACCAAAACTGATAATGGGGTATTCTATTGCACGGTCACTAACTCCGAGGGAAGCGAAACTTTGGAGGTGGAACTTTCAGTTTCGTCGCCTTTGAGTGCAAGCGTACAGCCCAGAATACAAACTGTGAATCTTGGTCATACTGCTGATTTAGTGAGTAAAGTGACCTAGTTACCCTATTTCTTACTTCTGAATAAATGACTTAACCGAAATTTATAGATTTGCAGCACATCTGGATTTCCAAAATTACAAGTAATATGGTTTAAGGATGGCAAAACACTGCGGTCAGGCGCTCGTGTGCGCCTATTATCGAAGGAACATATACGTATTACATCTATTGTCAAGGAAGATAAGGGAATGTATCAATGTATTATAAAAAATGATGTTGAGTCAAGTCAGAGCTCAGCCGAGTTAAGATTGGGAGGTATGAATTCCAAAATAAATAAGTTATCTATATTTGTTGTACTCTGTACCCATTGATATTAGGAAGAATGGCTTAAAGTCA
Organism: Drosophila nigromelanica; assembly: GCA_004149465.1. Classification (NCBI taxonomy): domain Eukaryota; kingdom Metazoa; phylum Arthropoda; class Insecta; order Diptera; family Drosophilidae; genus Drosophila; species Drosophila nigromelanica. The sequence goes on along the minus strand of SCDS01001386.1, from coordinate 7,528 downwards.
TTTTCACAAGTTCAGACACTTTAAAATTGTTCAGTCGAACGATGCACAGTCGATTATTTTCCCGAAAGGCGTTACAAAAATAAACATGAACAAATAAAAACGGTTCTAACATTAATAAGATTTCATAAAGATTTTATATATACCCTTTTAAGATTGGGCTTCCCATTTGGGCAGTACAGATATTGAAAGGTTAAGTTTATTTTGCAGCATGTGATTTTTAGGAAAAAAATTAAGTTATTGGTTTAACTACATCCAAACTAATATTGAGTCTTTCATAGTGTTTATATATAATGTATGTGTTCAAATTTTAAGACTATTTCCCAACTTTAGTTAAACATATCATTTAGAGTTTCAATCGATGTGGGACCTGCCACGCTGAAAAAGTGTGTCACATTTTTTGTACCAGATGTCTCATCTATATGTTATATGGTTAGTGGTGCTAGAAAACATTTTTAAATCATTTGATCATATAGCTCATTAAGACATTTGATCATGAAATCATATGAATGATGCACTTTTAAGGGACTGCGCTTTTTATACCCTGAACACATTGAAAATGGTTAATTTATGATACAACTTTCTAATTCTCAAGTTTGAAGATTTTAGGGTATATAATCAACCATAAATCTGCATTATACAATAGTCCAGCTTTGGATATTGACAGACTGTGTATTTTTTAATATAATTCATAATTTGTAAATCCAGTTAATAATACCGTGTTTCAATTTGTCGACAGTGTTTTTACAAAATTCAAAACTATTTGATTTTTTCATGAGCACAAATAGTAAGAATGAGTTTACCAAAGGTTTTCATGATGCGCACCTTTTCAATATTTATCATTAAGAAGATTTCTGAGATCTCAAGGAATTTAAAACCGATAATTCAGAAGAAATGGTCGTATTATTGTATTTGGGTTTTGAACATGAAGATATTCTTTTAGTCCAAAGTATAAACATAGAAACAAGCATAAGTCTCCATAATTTATTTACATATAAGGTAAAAAGAAACAAATAGCAATTGTATTGTAACGTGTATTTTTCTTATGAAAACAAACTTCAACTTGGATGGCTCACTGACAGCACCTACTTATGTAATTTCAAATATCTTTTAAAGATTTTTTTTTAAATTTTGGGGAATAACTTATTTGGTTCAGAAGCTATAATTTTTGCAACAAAAAAGTCAGAATGTCCCACTGTGCGACGTGCTGAGTCGATCTAGTGCTGTTATGTCCGCTTGCATATATTTAATAAAAAGACATCCCAAATTTTGTTTCTTTTTTTTTCTTTTTGGTCGGTTACACAAACCAGGAATATTTTATATATTGACAGATAAGTTTATTTACCAAAAAAAAAAAAAAAAAAATGCAATTAGCGCTGACCGCGATAGTAAATGAAATTATAAATAGAGAATTTGTCTATGAATGAGTTTTGTACCATTTAACATGTGGAAGAAGTAAAGTTGCTTAAAATACAGACATGAATCGAAATTACGGAAAAACGAAGCTGGGTACAATGTATCTCCAAGTTCGGCACTCCGAGTAGACCAGTTTTACTTGGTATTCTTTATTATAATTCGTAAACACATTTGCAGAAGTAGCACCTCAACTGCTTTATAAGTTTATAGAGCAAACAATGCAGCCTGGACCTTCCGTCTCACTAAAATGCAGTGCTAGCGGCAACCCTACACCAAAAATTGTATGGCACTTGGATGGGTTTCCCCTTCCTAATGTAAGTATTTAATAAAAATAAAGTCGTAAAATCTGTATATCCAAATCGATTGTTATTTCCTGATCCTGATATTAGCTACAGCATTATTTTACATATTCAAAAGTAAAGGCAACGAAGCTAAATTTAAACCAAAACTTGCATTTGGGTTGTAAATGAGGTTTTGCAAAAAAAGACCTCTTTTACCCCATTGAGTGTATACATAAGTTCTTGGCATAGAGTCAAAGAATAATAAGAACTAAGAGGAGAATATTCGATCTCGAGCTTTTACTCAAAATACTTTATGGGCAATGTTGCGGTTGCGAACACAAAATTAAAATAGAACGCCTTACTCTCTATGCGCCTAGCTACTCTTTCTCTTCTGTGCTGTACAAACTCACAAACATTCGTCTTCTTCTTTTTGGTCTTACATTTCTACTTGCAGCAGGCCGGCCAATTTTTATAATTTTTAATTTTTGATAAACCCTTTCCCTTCCCTCTTTAACATTGGTACCAAAACTTCTAAAAAAAATTGGTAAATAAATATGAGGAAAAATTTTTCATTCCTATCTTACTTGCTTGGATCTATTTCTTCGAATTTGTTTTGTTTTTTTTTGTTTTGTTTTGGTAACTCTTATACTTGGCCTTAACAAGTTTAAGAACACAACGGATTTTCAAATAAGTGCAAGAAATAAGCTGCTTAAAAAAACGAAAAAAAATTTTTTTAATTGTTGGATTAGTTATATTATATATTAAGGAACATAAATGTATTTTTGTTTTCTTTTTTCATAAAATAACAAAAGACAAAGATCGAAATAACTCAAAAACTTAAGAAAAAATCGGCATATCCCGTTTACCGTTTGATATATCTTGCGAATTCTAACTGTAATCTCGTATCTCCCTTGGGAAGTGAGTGGACTTGAGGCAAGTAAATTCCGCTTGAAACGCGTAAGATAAAGCTTTATCTAGAAGGGAAAGGGGCTCGTACCATTGGTAGAATTATTAAGAGGCCTCCTTTCCGTGTGTACACCATAATTAATTCATACGGCAACTGTGAAAGCTTTTAAGCTAACCCCAGATCCGGTCGACCTTCAAAATTAACTTCTGGGACCAACGCCAATTCCTGACCATAATAAGCTAGCATTTGCGAAAAAGTACCTGGATGAGCCAGATTCATTTTGGGATTATGTTATATGGAGTGATAAATCCAAATTTAAAAATTTCGGTTTAGATAGCTCTTAGAAAGTATGGAGGAAGACCATTGAAGCTCTCGAATTAAAATATATTGCTCCAAAATTTTTAGGAATAACATTAGCGCGACCCAGCTTTAGTTGAGTGAGAAAACGCGTTTATTTCAAACACACCCAAAACACACTTCATATCTAGTCAATGATTGTACAATTGCAAGCAATTGCATCCCCACAGGGTCCATTGGTCGATTTTCGGTCGCAATGGCCGAAAATGATCCGAAAGTGTTAGTTCGCAGTATGCGACGACGCCCGCTTGCAGTAATTGCTACAAAAGGAGGTCTAACCAAGTATTAACCCATTTTAGGATAATTTTGCTCATGTGTTCAACTTTTATGTTCCTTAATATATGAGATCTATAAAATAAATACATTGTTTCCATTTGTTTAAGCAGCTTAATCCTTGCATTTAGTTAAAAAAAACATTGTATACTTAGATTTTATGCCAACTGTAGTACACTGAATATAGAAACACTCACACACTTATAGCACACTACATATGTACAAATGTGCATCTGACGTCACCGATTTGCAAGGCTACTTTCGTTTCTGAGAGATTCGTACTTGAGTACGAAAAAGATTTTGAGTTTTGTTTGTGACAAAATAATAAAAGATAAAATAATAGCGCCGAACCAAGGTTCGGCCCAAAACCAGATTTCACGGACCTGGTTCGATTGATGGCAGCTATGTCTGCAATTTTAGATCGTTTTTCCTTCAAACTCATTAGACAGCGCTATTCAGTTGTCAAATGAATTCCACGTCGTATCCTTTTGATTATTTCCTTTTTTTTTTATTTTTTTTTTTTAATTAACCATTAAGCTAATTTAATGAAAATAAAATGTTGTGAACGCTGATCGACAAATGCACGTACGTCTGTTTGCACATCTTTTTCAGAATGATCGTTTGATGATTGGTCAATATGTGACTACATTTGGTGATGTTATTAGCCACGTTAATATATCAGCTGTGAAATCAGAGGATGGAGGAGATTACGAATGTAAAGCGGTATCCAGAGCTGGCGAGGTGACACATTCAGCACGATTGAATATATATGGTAAGTGTGTTCACTTCTATTTTTTTAAAATTATATCTATAGATATAAAAAGAACACATAGTATAAATATACGAGGATAACTAACATTTAGAATGATGCTACTTTTTATACCCTGAACCCATTGGCAATTAGAAGGAAGGGTATAATGATTTTTTGAAAATGTATGTAATGTATATTCTTGATCAGGGTCAACAGCCGAGTTGATTTCACCATATCTGTCTGTCTGTATAAACCCGTTGATTTCGGAAAGTATAGGAGCGACTTCAATTTTGTGAATTTCCTGGCACGCGTAGATCAAGTTTGTTTCATAGGATCGATAACTCTTGCCGCTTTCATGAAACCGATCAAAATCGATCTCGATTTTTCAAATTTTTTGAGATTGTATCGTTGTTGTTGTGGGTTGCAAAAAACCTGCATATGCACACATACATATGTACATTCATTACAAACACAGGAAATGCTTTGTAGTGTGAGAAATCAAGGTATATAAAAAATGAGCCATATTCTGCTCTTTGAGATTCTGAGCGAAATGAGGATCCGAGCAAATCCGAATTTGCTGCGAGATTTTATTGTACTAGCCAACAACACAATTTATAAAGGGTAATAGTATTATTCCAGGCAGTAGACCCCGAGCAAAAGCTAGTCAAATGGTTCTATACACAGGAGGGGGTGCCCGAAGCTTTGATTGCGTACGTTGATACATTGCGCTTTTGTATAAGAGCCTTTCGACATGACTGTCTGATTCATTCTCTCTTACAAAGAGTAGTAGAAGGCAAAGAAGAAGGCGGTGGTGATCATATGTAATATGATCACCACCGCCTTCTTCTTTGCCTTCCCACCAACACCGGACAGACATTTAAATTAATGGCTGGTTAAGTTTCGATGTGGATTTTATTTAAAAAATAATGTGAGATATATAATGTAGATTTCTCCGATTTGTAGGAGCCGCAGTGGGCGTTTAATAATCTCAAAACCAAATCATCAATTCTAAAAGAAGTAAGAATATTGCAGTCGGACGTTACCGACTGCGTTAAACTCGTTTACGGTATTAACTATTATTGTTATTTTGGAAAATTTCGGTAACCAGTAATCTACCTTAAAAATCTCTAGATCTGAAGATGTGGGAGATATAAAATATAAGGCTGAACGGCTTACTAGTGGGCGTAGCCGGAATATCAAGGTCCCAATCTTTGGGGAAAGTCACAGCTGTCTACATGCCATATTTGGTGACTGTCTTTAAAGTTTTTGGAAATAAACACGTGTTATCGATTGGAGCTTTCAGGAATATCGGTTGTTTGCGATTATTGGGGAGGGAGGGGGCGTAGCTAAAATATATAATTTAACAATTTCAATTAATATATATATATGCAAAATTTTGTGACTCTACGTCAAAAACTGTGGAAGATAACCCATTTCCGATTTTTTTAGGACGGGGAGCTGGGAAACGTTCTAACTAACGTGGCCGGCATATCAATGCGAGGTCACAAGCTATCTACATACCAAATTTGGTGGCTAACTTTAAAATTGTGCAAATATGAAGCACTGATAGATATGAGCTTCAGGTATATCGGTTTTCGCAAGTATGGGGGCGAAAGGCGGTGAGACCTACAATTTTTTTCTGTGATGTTTGAGGGAGCATTCTTGCAATATATATGCAAAATTTGGGGGATATAGGCATAACCGATTTTTAAGGGCGGGGCGCTGGGGGCGTTATTGTGGGCGTGGCCGGGATACCAAGGTCGCAATCTTTTGACGAGGTCGTAAGCTATCTACATAGCAAGTTTGGTGACTCTAGCTTTAAAATTGTGGACTTTATCGATTAGCGATTTTAGGTGTTATCGGTTTGCCACGCCCCCAGTGGGCGCACCCCAAAAGTCTCTAGCTTTAATAGCGGCGAAAAAAATTGCGTTTTTACGGACAGACGGACAGCAAGACGGACATTGCACAAAACCAATATACTCTTTTCACTAACAATTTAACAATTTTATAAAGATCATACTTTTTGTTTATAAGAAAATCTAGTAAACTTCTGCGGTGTGTATATATGTGTGTGTGTGTATATACGTGAATTTGTGTTCATATGCCTGTATGAATGCAAGGCGTTTGAAATGCTGTAAAGACAGATTGCAGAGTTTAGGGTATCTCGTAGTCGGGCGGTCCTAACTAGAGCCTTCTCACTGGTTTAAACTGTTATACTGTGAACGAGTATTGCGTAGTCGGAATGCAAGCTGCTGATGTGTTTTAACTTAACAATTGTATAAATTACTTATATGTGCTTTAACTTAATTTATTGTAGGCATGCCGTATATCCGACATATGCCAAAAATATCTGCGGTCGCAGGAAAAGTGTTTTCCCTAAAATGCCCCATTGCCGGTTACCCAATTGAAAGTGTTTACATCGAGAAAGGTATGATTCAATATAGAAATAACTTCGGCATTCTGTCTGAACATTTTTGATTTTAGATGGTATCCGATTGCCAATCAACATGTGACAGCGGGTGCATAACGGAACTCTTGTGATTGATAACGTACAACGAGCTGCCGATCAAGGCACATATACATGTATTGCTCGCAATAAGCACAACTATACATCACAGCGCTCAGTAGATGTTAAAGTATTGGGTATGTATCTTTTATATTTAATCCCCACGTCTAAAGTTAATGATTTTATTTAACTTTTTTTCGGAGACTTACATAACAATTTACACCGCATTAATGATCGGGCTTACATTTTAAATTTATTGCGATAAATAAGTTTGTGCATACGTATTTGTCTTAATATAAAATTAATAAAAATAATAATTAAGAAAACAATCAAAGTAAGACCAGAAATAAGACTAATTGTAATTATAATTATTATATGTATATTTAGGTATTTGAACTTACCAAACAAATTGGCGAGTTTACTATAAGCTGCATTTATTGGTATATTTAATAGACTTACAGTTATGTGATTAACAATATTTTCTCATAAATGCATGCCACAATGTATGAATCATACAAACATCACTATGTTAATGCATAAAATGATCAAAATAATTTATTCGGGGAAGTAAATATTAAAAACAATGACAATGCACGTGCACCGATAAGATATGCATTTAAATGCACGCAGCACGTTTATTTTTCCTGTTATTTTTAAACTTTATTTTCTGAAAGTCTATTTATTACTATATTATTAGTCTGTAAGCTGAGAAAAAATTTCAATAAGGATTATCTCACTCGCATTCTGGGAGCTTATAAATACATACGTTATCTATATATAACCATATGCATACACCTGCAAAAAAAATAATAGCACCACTACAACAAGCTATTTTTAAATAGTTGCACAACTCACATTTTTCACTTTAAGGAAACTGCAGTGTCCTTTATTGGCAATAACAGCTGCGCAGCGCCTTGCCATGGAATCAACTATGTCCTGACATCCTTTTAGGAGACTTTTGGAGCAGGAATCTTTAATTTCTCCCCAAAGTGATCCGATAGTGTTTGCTTTGGAAGCAGAACTGCCTTCTGGTTGGGATT